>JAUPFP010000163.1:0-128652 GCA_036925085.1 Brachycybe producta
AACCTTAAACGTTCAACCTTAAACGTTCAACCTTAAACGTTCAACCTTAAACGTTCAACCTTAAACGTTCAACCTTAAACGTTCCACCTTAAACGTTCCACCTTAAACGTTCCACATTAAACGTGAAACCTTAAAGGTTCAACCATAAACGTTCAACCTTAAACGTGAAACCTTAAACGATCAACCTTAAAGGTGAAACCTTAAACGAGAAACCTTAAACGTGAAACCTTAAACGTGAAACCTTAAACGTGAAACCTTAAACATGAAACCTTAAACGTTCAACCTTAAACATTCAACCTTAAACGTTCAACCTTAAACATTCAACCTTAAACGTGAAACCTTAAACGTGAAACCTTAAACATGAAACCTTAAACGTTCAACCTTAAACATTCAACCTTAAACGTTCAACCTTAAACATTCAACCTTAAACGTGAAACCTTAAACGTGAAACCTTAAACATGAAACCTTAAACGTGAAACCTTAAACGTTCAACATTAAACGTGAAACCTTAAACGTGAAAGCTTAAAAGTAGAATCTTAAATGTGAAACCTTAAACGTTTAAACTTAAACGTTCAACCTTAAACGTTCAACCTTAAACGTTCAACCTTATACGTTCAACCTTAAACGTTCAACCTTAAACGTTCAACCTTAAACAGTCAACCTTAAACGTTCAACCTTAAATGTTCAACCTTAAACGTTCAACCTTAAACGTTCAACCTTAAACGTTCAACCTTAAACGTTCAACCTTAAACGTTCAACCTAAACGTTCAACCTTAAACGTTCAACCTTAAACGTTCAACCTTAAACGTTCAACCTTAAACGGTCAACCTTAAACGTTCAACCTTAAACGTTCAACCTTAAATGTTCAACCTTAAACGTTCAATCTTAAACGTTCAACCTTAAACGTTCAACCTTAAACGTTCAACCTTAAACGTTCAACCTTAAACGTTCAACCTTAAACGTTCAACCTAAACGTTCAACCTTAAACGTTCAACCTTAAACGTTCAACCTTAAATGTTCAACCTTAAACGTTCAACTTTAAACGTTCAACCTTAAACGTTCAACATTAAACGTTCAACCTTAAACGTTCAACCTAAACCTTCAACCTTAAACGTTCAACCTTAAACGTTCAACCTTAAACGTTCAACCTTAAATGTTCAACCATAAACGTTCAACCTTAAACGGTCAACCTTAAACGTTCAATCTTAAACGTTCAACCTTAAACGTTCAACCTTAAACGTTCAACCTTAAACGTTCAACCTTAAACGTTCAACCTTAAACGTTCAACCTTAAACGTTCAACCTTAAACGTTCAACCTTAAACGTTCAACCTTAAACGTTCAACCTAAACGTTCAACCTTAAACTTTCAACCTTAAACGTTCAACCTTAAACGTTCAACCTTAAACTTTCAACCTTAAACGTTCAACCTTAAACGTGAAACCTTAAACGTTCAACCTTAAATGTAAAACCTTAAACGTGAAACCTTATATGTTCAACCTTAAACGTTCAACCTAAAACGTTCAACCTTAAACGTTCAACCTTAAACGTTCAACCTTAAATGTTCAACCTTAAACGTTCAACCTTAAACTTTCAACCTTAAACGTTCAACCTTAAACGTTCAACCTTAAACGTTCAACCTAAACCTTCAACCTTAAACGTTCAACCTTAAACGTTCAACCTTAAACGTTCAACCTTAAACGTTCAACCTTAAACGTTCAACCTTAAACGTTCAACCTTAAACATTCAACCTTAAACGTTCAACCTTAATCGTTCAATCTTAAACGTGACACCTTAAACGTGAAACCTTAAACGTGAAACTTTAAATGTGAAACCTTAAATGTTCAACCTTAAACGTTCAAACTTAAACGTTCAACCTTAAACGTTCAACCTTATACGTTCAACCTTAAACGTTCAACCTTAAACGTTCAACCTTAAACGTTCAACCTTAAACGTTCAACCTTAAACGTTCAACCTTAAACGTTCAACCTTAAACGTTCAACCTTAAACGTTCAACCTTAAACGTTCAACCTTAAACGTTCAACCTTAAACGTTCAACCTTAAATGTTCAACCTTAAACGTTGAACCTAAAATGTTCAACCTTAAACGTTCAACCTTAAACGTTCAACCTTAAATGTTCAACCTTAAACGTTCAACCTTAAACGTTCAACCTAAAACGTTCAACCTTAAACGTTCAACCTTAAATGTTCAATCTTAAACGTTCAACCTTAAACGTTCAACCTTAAACGTTCAACGTTAAACGTTCAACCTTAAACGTTCAACCTTAAACGTTCAACATTAAACGTTCAACCTTAAACGTTCAACCTAAACCTTCAACCTTAAACGTTCAACCTTAAACGTTCAACCTTAAACGTTCAACCTTAAACGTTCAACCTTAAACGTTCAACCTTAATCGTTCAATCTTTAACGTGACACCTTAAACGTGAAACCTTAAACGTGAAACTTTAAACGTGAAACCTTAAATGTTCAACCTTAAACGTTCAAACTTAAACGTTCAACCTTAAACGTTCTACCTTATACGTTCAACCTTAAACGTTCAACCTTAAACGTTCAACCTTAAACGTTTAACCTTAAACGTTCAACCTTAAATGTTCAACCTTAAACGTTCAACCTTAAACGTTCAACCTTAAACGTTCAACCTTAAATGTTCAACCTGAAACGTTCAACCTTAAACGTTCAACCTTAATCGTTCAATCTTAAACGTGACACCTTAAACGTGAAACCTTAAACGTGAAACCTTAAACGTGAAACCTTAAACGTGAAACCTTAAACGTTCAACCTTAAACTTTCAACCTTAAACGTTCAACCTTAAACGTTCAACATTAAACGTTCAACCTTAAACGTTCAACATTAAACATTCAACCATAAACGTAAAACCTTAAACGTTCAAATTTAAACATGAAACCTTAAACGTGAAAACTTAAACGTTCAACCTTAAATGTTCAACCTTAAACGTTCAACCTTAAACGTTCAACCTTAAACGTTCAACCTTAAATGTTCAACCTTAAACGTTCAACCTTAAACGTTCAACCTTAAACGTTCAACCTTAAACGTTCAACCTTAAACGTTCAACCTTAAACGTTCAACCTTAAACGTTCAACCTTAAACGTTCAACCTTAAACGTTCCACCTTAAACGTTCCACCTTAAACGTGAAACCTTAAAGGTTCAACCATAAACGTTCAACCTTAAACGTGAAACCTTAAACGTTCAACCTTAAAGGTGAAACCTTAAACGGGAAACCTTAAACGTGAAACCTTAAACGTGAAACCTTAAACGTGAAACCTTAAACATGAAACCTTAAACGTTCAACCTTAAACATTCAACCTTAAACGTTCAACCTTAAACATTCAACCTTAAACGTGAAACCTTAAACATGAAACCTTAAACGTGAAACCTTAAACGTTCAACATTAAACGTGAAACCTTAAACGTGAAAGCTTAAAAGTAGAATCTTAAACGTGAAACCTTAAACGTTTAAACTTAAACGTTCAACCTTAAACGTTCAACCTTAAATGTTCAACCTTAAACGTTCATCCTTAAACGATCCACCTTAAACGTTCCACCTTAAACGTTCCACCTTAAACGTTCAACCTTAAACGTTCAACCTTAAACGTTCAACCTTAAACGTTAAACCTTAATTGTTCAACCTTAAACATTCAACCTTAAACGTTCAACCTTAAACGTTCAACCTTAAACATTCAACCTTAAACGTTCAACCTTAAACGTGAAACCTTAAATGTAAAACCTTAAACGTTCAACCTTTAACATTCCACCTTAAACGTTCAACCTTAAACGTTCAACCTTAAACATTCAACCTTAAACGTGAAACCTTAAACGTTCAACCTTAAAAGTGAAACCTTAAATGTTCAACCTTAAACGTGAAACTTTAAACGTTCAACCTTAAACGTTCAACCTTAAATGTTCAACCTTAAAAGTTCAAACTTAAACGTTCAACCTTAAACGTTCAACATTATACGTTCAACCTTAAACGTTCAAGCTTAAACATTCAACCTTTAACGTTCAACCTTAAACGTTCAACCTTAAACGTTCAACCTTAAACGTTCAACCTTAAACGTTCAACCTTAAACATTCAAACTTAAACGTTCAACCTTAAACGTTCAACCTTAAACGTTCAAAATTAAACGTTCAACCTTAAACATTCAACCTTATACGTTCAACCTTAAACGTTCAACCTTAAACGTTCAACCTTATACGTTCAACCTTAAATGTTCAACCGTAAACGTTCAACCTTAAACGTTCAAACTTAAACGTTCAACCTTAAAAGTGAAACCTTAAATGTTCAACCTTATACGTGAAACTTTAAACGTTCAACCTTAAACGTTCAACCTTAAATGTTCAACCTTAAAAGTTCAAACTTAAACGTTCAACCTTAAACGTTCAACATTATACGTTCAACCTTAAACGTTCAAGCTTAAACATTCAACCTTTAACGTTCAACCTTAAATGTTCAACCTTAAACGTTCAACCTTAAACGTTCAACCTTAAACGTTCAACCTTAAACGTTCAACCTTAAACGTTCAACCTTAAACGTTCAACCTTAAACGTTCAAAATTAAACGTTCAACCTTAAACATTCAACCTTATACGTTCAACCTTAAACGTTCAAGCTTAAACGTTCAACCTTATACGTTCAACCTTATACGTTCAACCTTAAACGTTCAACCTTAAACGTTCAACCTTAAACGTTCAACCTTAAACGTTCAACCTTAAACGTTCAACCTAAACCTTCAACCTTAAACGTTCAACCTTAAACGTTCAACCTTAAACGTTCAACCTTAAACGTTCAACCTTAAACGTTCAACCTTAAACGTTCAACCTAAAACGTTCAACTGTAAATGTTCAACCTTAAACGTTCTACCTTAAACATTCAAACTTAAAAGTTCAACCTTAAACGTTCAACCTTATACTTTCAACCTTAAACGTTCAACCTTAAACATTCAACCTTAAACGTAAAATCTTAAACGTTCAACCTTAAACGTGAAACTTTAAACGTTCAACCTTAAACGTTCAACCTTAAACTTTCAACCTTAAAAGTTCAACATTAAACGTGAAACCTTAAACGTTCAACCTTAAACGTAAAACCTTAAACGTGAAACCTCAAATGTTCAACCTTAAACGTTCAACCTAAAACGTTCAAACTTAAACGTTCAACATTAAACGTGAAACCTTAAACGTTCAACCTTAAACGTTCAACAATAAACGTTCAACCTTAAACGTTCAACCTTAAACGTTCAACCTTAAACGTTCAACCTTAAACGTTCAACCATAAACGTTCAACCTTAAACGTTCAACCTTAAACGTTCAACCTTAAACGTTCAACCTTAAACGTTCAACCTAAACCTTCAACCTTAAACGTTCAACCTTAAACGTTCAACCTTAAACGTTCAACCTTAAACGTTCAACCTTAAACGTTCAACCTAAAACGTTCAACCTTAAACGTTCAACCTTAAACGTTCAACCTTAAACGTTCAACCTTAAACGTTAAACCTTAAACGTTCAACCTTGAACATTCAACCTTAAACGTGAAACCTTAAACGTGAAACCTTAAACATGAAACCTTAAACATGAAACCTTAAACGTGAAACCTTAAACGTTCAACATTAAACGTGAAACCTTAAACGTGAAAGCTTAAAATTAGAATATTAAACATGAAACCTTAAATGTTTAAACTTAAACGTTCAACCTTAAACGTTCAACCTTAAATGTTCAACCTTAAACGTTCACCCTTAAACGTTCCACCTTAAACGTTCCACCTTAAATGTTCAACCTTAAACGTTCAACCTTAAACGTTCAACCTTAAACGTTAAACCTTAAATGTTCAACCTTAAACATTCAACCTTAAACGTTCAACCTTAAACGTTCAACCTTAAACATTCAACCTTAAACGTTCAACCTTAAACGTTCAACCTTAAACGTGAAACCTTAAACGTGAAACCTTAAATGTAAAACCTTAAACGTTCAACCTTTAACATTCCACCTTAAACGTTCAACCTTAAACATTCAACCTTAAACGTGAAACCTTAAACGTTCAACCTTAAAAGTGAAACCTTAAATGTTCAACCTTAAACGTTCAACCTTAAAAGTTCAAACTTAAACGTTCAACCTTTAAAATTCAACCTTAAACATTCAACCTTAAACGTTCAACCTTAAATGTTCAACCTTAAACGTTCAACCTTAAACGTTCAACCTTAAACGTTCAAAATTAAACGTTCAACCTTAAACATTCAACCTTATACGTTCAACCTTAAACGTTCAACCTTATACGTTCAACCTTAAATGTTCAACCGTAAACGTTCAACCTTAAACGTTCAAACTTAAACGTTCAACCTTAAACGTTCAACCTTATACGTTCAACCTTAAACGTTCAACCTTAAACGTTCAACCTTAAACATTCAACCTTTAATGTTCAACTGTAAACGTTCAACCTTAAACGTTCAACCTTATACGTTCAACCTTAAACGTTCAACCTAAAACGTTCAACCTTAAACGTTCAACCTTAAACGTTCAACCTTAAACGTGAAACCTTAAACGTTCAACCTTAAATGTTCAACCTTAAACGTTCACCCTTAAACGTTCCACCTTAAACGTTCCACCTTAAATGTTCAACCTTAAACGTTCAACCTTAAACGTTCAACCTTAAACGTTCAACCTTAAATGTTCAACCTTAAACGTTCACCCTTAAACGTTCCACCTTAAACGTTCCACCTTAAATGTTCAACCTTAAACGTTCAACCTTAAACGTTCAACCTTAAACGTTAAACCTTAAATGTTCAACCTTAAACATTCAACCTTAAACGTTCAACCTTAAACGTTCAACCTTAAACATTCAACCTTAAACGTTCAACCTTAAACGTTCAACCTTAAACGTGAAACCTTAAACGTGAAACCTTAAATGTAAAACCTTAAACGTTCAACCTTTAACATTCCACCTTAAACGTTCAACCTTAAACATTCAACCTTAAACGTGAAACCTTAAACGTTCAACCTTAAAAGTGAAACCTTAAATGTTCAACCTTAAACGTTCAACCTTAAAAGTTCAAACTTAAACGTTCAACCTTAAACGTTCAACATTACACGTTCAACCTTAAACGTTCAACCTTTAAAATTCAACCTTAAACATTCAACCTTAAACGTTCAACCTTAAATGTTCAACCTTAAACGTTCAACCTTAAACGTTCAACCTTAAACGTTCAAAATTAAACGTTCAACCTTAAACATTCAACCTTATACGTTCAACCTTAAACGTTCAACCTTATACGTTCAACCTTAAATGTTCAACCGTAAACGTTCAACCTTAAACGTTCAAACTTAAACGTTCAACCTTAAACGTTCAACCTTATACGTTCAACCTTAAACGTTCAACCTTAAACGTTCAACCTTAAACATTCAACCTTTAATGTTCAACTGTAAACGTTCAACCTTAAACGTTCAACCTTATACGTTCAACCTTAAACGTTCAACCTTATACGTTCAACCTTAAATGTTCAACCGTAAACGTTCAACCTTAAACGTTCAAACTTAAACGTTCAACCTTAAAAGTGAAACCTTAAATGTTCAACCTTAAACGTGAAACTTTAAACGTTCAACCTTAAACGTTCAACCTTAAATGTTCAACCTTAAAAGTTCAAACTTAAACGTTCAACCTTAAACGTTCAACATTATACGTTCAACCTTAAACGTTCAAGCTTAAACATTCAACCTTTAACGTTCAACCTTAAATGTTCAACCTTAAACGTTCAACCTTAAACGTTCAACCTTAAACGTTCAACCTTAAACGTTCAACCTTAAACGTTCAACCTTAAACGTTCAACCTTAAACGTTCAACCTTAAACGTTCAAAATTAAACGTTCAACCTTAAACATTCAACCTTATACGTTCAACCTTAAACGTTCAACCTTAAACGTTCAACCTTATACGTTCAACCTTATACGTTCAACCTTAAACGTTCAACCTTAAACGTTCAACCTTAAACGTTCAACCTTAAACGTTCAACCTTAAACGTTCAACCTTAAACGTTCAACCTAAACCTTCAACCTTAAACGTTCAACCTTAAACGTTCAACCTTAAACGTTCAACCTTAAACGTTCAACCTTAAACGTTCAACCTTAAACGTTCAACCTAAAACGTTCAACTGTAAACGTTCAACCTTAAACGTTCTACCTTAAACATTCAAACTTAAAAGTTCAACCTTAAACGTTCAACCTTATACTTTCAACCTTAAACGTTCAACCTTAAACATTCAACCTTAAACGTAAAATCTTAAACGTTCAACCTTAAACGTGAAACTTTAAACGTTCAACCTTAAACTTTCAACCTTAAAAGTTCAACATTAAACGTGAAACCTTAAACGTTTAACCTTAAACGTAAAACCTTAAACGTGAAACCTCAAATGTTCAACCTTAAACGTTCAACCTAAAACGTTCAAACTTAAACGTTCAACATTAAACGTGAAACCTTAAACGTTCAACCTTAAACGTTCAACAATAAACGTTCAACCTTAAACGTTCAACCTTAAACGTTCAACCTTAAACGTTCAACCTTAAACGTTCAACCATAAACGTTCAACCTTAAACGTTCAACCTTAAACGTTCAACCTTAAACGTTGAACCTTAAACGTTCAACCTAAACCTTCAACCTTAAACGTTCAACCTTAAACGTTCAACCTTAAACGTTCAACCTTAAACGTTCAACCTTAAACGTTCAACCTAAAACGTTCAACCTTAAACGTTCAACCTTAAACGTTCAACCTTGAACATTCAACCTTAAACGTGAAACCTTAAACGTGAAACCTTAAACATGAAACCTTAAACATAAAACCTTAAACGTGAAACCTTAAACGTTCAACATTAAACGTGAAACCTTAAACGTGAAAGCTTAAAATTAGAATCTTAAACATGAAACCTTAAATGTTTAAACTTAAACGTTCAACCTTAAACGTTCAACCTTAAATGTTCAACCTTAAACGTTCACCCTTAAACGTTCCACCTTAAACGTTCCACCTTAAATGTTCAACCTTAAACGTTCAACCTTAAACGTTCAACCTTAAACGTTAAACCTTAAATGTTCAACCTTAAACATTCAACCTTAAACGTTCAACCTTAAACGTTCAACCTTAAACATTCAACCTTAAACGTTCAACCTTAAACGTTCAACCTTAAACGTGAAACCTTAAACGTGAAACCTTAAATGTAAAACCTTAAACGTTCAACCTTAAACGTGAAACCTTAAACGTTCAACCTTAAAAGTGAAACCTTAAATGTTCAACCTTAAACGTTCAACCTTAAAAGTTCAAACTTAAACGTTCAACCTTAAACGTTCAACATTATACGTTCAACCTTAAACGTTCAACCTTTAAAATTCAAACTTAAACATTCAACCTTAAACGTTCAACCTTAAATGTTCAACCTTAAACGTTCAACCTTAAACGTTCAACCTTAAACGTTCAAAATTAAACGTTCAACCTTAAACATTCAACCTTATACGTTCAACCTTAAACGTTCAACCTTATACGTTCCACCTTAAATGTTCAACCGTAAACGTTCAACCTTAAACGTTCAAACTTAAACGTTCAACCTTAAACGTTCAACCTTATACGTTCAACCTTAAACGTTCAACCTTAAACGTTCAACCTTAAACATTCAACCTTTAATGTTCAACTGTAAACGTTCAACCTTAAACGTTCAACCTTAAACGTTCAACCTTAAACATTCAAACTTAAAAGTTCAACCTTAAACGTTCAACCTTATACTTTCAACCTTAAACGTTCAACCTTAAACATTCAACCTTAAACGTAAAATCTTAAACGTTCAACCTTAAACGTGAAACTTTAAACGTGAAACCTTAAACGTTCAACCTTAAACGTTCAACCTTAAACGTTCAACCTTAAACTTTCAACCTTAAAAGTTCAACCTTAAACGTGAAACCTTAAACGTTCAACCTTAAACTTTCAACCTTAAAAGATCAACCTTAAACGTGAAACCTTAAACGTTCAACCTTAAACGTAAAACCTTAAACGTGAAACCTTAAATGTTCAACCTTAAACGTTCAACCTAAAACGTTCAAACTTAAACGTTCAACATTAAACGTGAAACCTTAAACGTTCAACCTTAAACGTTCAACAATAAACGTTCAACCTTAAACGTTCAACAATAAACGTTCAACCTTAAACGTTCAACCTTAAACGTTCAACCTTAAACGTTCAACCTTAAACGTTCAACCTTAAACGTTCAACCATAAACATTCAACCTTAAACGTTCAACCTTAAACGTTCAACCTTAAACGTTCAACCTAAACATTCAACCTTAAACGTTCAACCTTAAACGTTCAACCTTAAACGTTCAACCTTAAACGTTCAACCTTAAACGTTCAACCTAAAACGTTCAACCTTAAACGTTCAACCTTAAACGTTCAACCTTTAACGTTC
Organism: Brachycybe producta; assembly: GCA_036925085.1. Taxonomy (NCBI): domain Eukaryota; kingdom Metazoa; phylum Arthropoda; class Diplopoda; order Playtdesmida; family Andrognathidae; genus Brachycybe; species Brachycybe producta. The sequence continues at coordinate 10,462 of JAUPFP010000163.1, forward strand.
AACCTTAAACGTTAAACCTTAAACGTTCAACCTTAAACATTCAATCTTTAACGTGAAACCTTAAACGTGAAACCTTAAATGTAAAACCTTAAACGTTCAACCTTTAACGTTCCACCTTAAACGTTCAACCTTAAATGTGAAACCTTAAACGTGAAACCTTAAACGTGAAACCTTAAACGTTCAACCTTAAATGTTCCACCTTAAACGTTCCACCTTAAACGTTCAACCTTAAACGTTCAACCTTAAACGTTCAACCTTTAACGTTCAACCTTAAACGTTAAACCTTAAACGTTCAACCTTAAACATTCAACCTTTAACGTGAAACCTTAAACGTGAAACCTTAAACGTGAAACCTTAGACGTGAAACCTTAAACGTTCAACCTTAAACGTTCAACCTTAAACGTGAAACCTTAAACGTGAAACCTTAAACGTGAAACCTTAAACGTGAAACCTTAAACGTGAAACCTTAAACGTGAAACTTTAAACATTCAACCTTAAACGTTCAACCTTAAATGTTCAACCTTAAACGTTCAAACTTAAACGTTCAACCTTAAACGTTCAACCTTATACGTTCAACATTAAACATTCAACCTTAAACGTTCAACCTTAAACATTCAACCTTAAATGTTCAACCGTAAACGTTCAACCTTAAACGTTCAACCTTAAACGTTCAACCTTAAACATTCAAATTTAAACGTTCAACCTTAAACGTTCAACCTTATACGTTCAACCTTAAACGTTCAACCTTAAACATTCAACCTTAAATATTCAACCTTAAATGTTCAACCGTAAACGTTCAACCTTAAACGTTCAACCTTAAACGTAAAATCTTAAACGTTCAACCTTAAACGTGAAACTTTAAACGTGAAACCTTAAACTTTCAACCTTAAATGTTCAACCTTAAACGTTCAACCTTATACGTTCAACCTTAAACGTTCAACCTTAAACATTCAACTTTGAATGTTCAACCGTAAATGTTCAACCTTAAACGTTCAACCTTAAACGTTCAACCTTAAACATTCAACCTTAAACATTCAACCTTAAACATTCAACCTTAAACGTTCAACCTTAAACGTTCAACCTTAAACATTCAACCTTAAACGTTCAACCTTAAACGGGAAACTTTAAACGTGAAACCTTAAACGTGAAACCTTATACGTTCAACCTTAAACGTTCAACCTTAAACTTTCAACATTAAACGTTCAACCTTAAACGTGAAACCTTAAACGTTCAACCTTAAACGTACAACCTTAAACGTGAAACCTTATATGTTCAACCTTAAACTTTCAACCTAAAACGTTCAACCTTAAACGTTCAACCTTAAACATTCAACCTTAAATGTTCAACCTTAAACGTTCAACCTTAAACGTTCAACCTTAAACGTTCAACCTTAAACATTCAACCTAAACCTTCAACCTTAAACGTTCAACCTTAAACGTTCAACCTTAAACATTCAACCTTAAACATTCAACCTTAAACGTTCAACCTTAAACGTTCAACCTTAAACGTTCAACCTTAAACGTTCAACCTTAAACGTTCAACCGTAATCGTTCAATCTTAAACGTGACACCTTAAACGTGAAACATTAAACGTGAAACTTTAAACGTGAAACCTTAAATGTTCAACCTTAAACGTTCAAACTTAAACGTTCAACCTTAAACGTTCAACCTTATACGTTCAACCTTAAACGTTCAACCTTAAACGTTCAACCTTAAACGTTCAACCTTAAATGTTCAACCTTAAACGTTCAACCTTAAACGTTCAACCTTAAACGTTCAACCTTAAAAGTTCAACCTTAAATGTTCAACCTTAAAAGTTCAACCTTAATCGTTCAATCTTAAACGTGACACCTTAAACCTGAAACCTTAAACGTGAAACTTTAAACGTGAAACCTTAAATGTTCAACCTTCAACGTTCAAACTTAAACGTTCAACCTTAAACGTTCAACCTTATACGTTCAACCTTAAACGTAAAATCTTAAACGTTCAACCTTAAACGTGAAACTTTAAACGTGAAACCTTAAACGTTCAACCTTAAACGTTCAACCTTAAACGTTCAACCTTAAACTTTCAACCTTAAAAGTTCAACCTTAAACGTGAAACCTTAAACGTTCAACCTTAAACTTTCAACCTTAAAAGATCAACCTTAAACGTGAAACCTTAAACGTTCAACCTTAAACGTAAAACCTTAAACGTGAAACCTTAAATGTTCAACCTTAAACGTTCAACCTAAAACGTTCAAACTTAAACGTTCAACATTAAACGTGAAACCTTAAACGTTCAACCTTAAACGTTCAACAATAAACGTTCAACCTTAAACGTTCAACAATAAACGTTCAACCTTAAACGTTCAACCTTAAACGTTCAACCTTAAACGTTCAACCTTAAACGTTCAACCTTAAACGTTCAACCATAAACGTTCAACCTTAAACGTTCAACCTTAAACGTTCAACCTTAAACGTTCAACCTAAACATTCAACCTTAAACGTTCAACCTTAAACGTTCAACCTTAAACGTTCAACCTTAAACGTTCAACCTTAAACGTTCAACCTAAAACGTTCAACCTTAAACGTTCAACCTTAAACGTTCAACCTTTAACGTTCAACCTTAAACGTTAAACCTTAAACGTTCAACCTTAAACATTCAATCTTTAACGTGAAACCTTAAACGTGAAACCTTAAATGTAAAACCTTAAACGTTCAACCTTTAACGTTCCACCTTAAACGTTCAACCTTAAACGTGAAACCTTAAACGTGAAACCTTAAACGTGAAACCTTAAACGTTCAACCTTAAATGTTCCACCTTAAACGTTCCACCTTAAACGTTCAACCTTAAACGTTCAACCTTAAACGTTCAACCTTTAACGTTCAACCTTAAACGTTAAACCTTAAACGTTCAACCTTAAACATTCAACCTTTAACGTGAAACCTTAAACGTGAAACCTTAAACGTGAAACCTTAGACGTGAAACCTTAAACGTTCAACCTTAAACGTTCAACCTTAAACGTGAAACCTTAAACGTGAAACCTTAAACGTGAAACCTTAAACGTGAAACCTTAAACGTGAAACCTTAAACGTGAAACTTTAAACATTCAACCTTAAACGTTCAACCTTAAATGTTCAACCTTAAACGTTCAAACTTAAACGTTCAACCTTAAACGTTCAACCTTATACGTTCAACATTAAACATTCAACCTTAAACGTTCAACCTTAAACATTCAACCTTAAATGTTCAACCGTAAACGTTCAACCTTAAACGTTCAACCTTAAACGTTCAACCTTAAACATTCAAATTTAAACGTTCAACCTTAAACGTTCAACCTTATACGTTCAACCTTAAACGTTCAACCTTAAACATTCAACCTTAAATATTCAACCTTAAATGTTCAACCGTAAACGTTCAACCTTAAACGTTCAACCTTAAACGTAAAATCTTAAACGTTCAACCTTAAACGTGAAACTTTAAACGTGAAACCTTAAACTTTCAACCTTAAATGTTCAACCTTAAACGTTCAACCTTATACGTTCAACCTTAAACGTTCAACCTTAAACATTCAACTTTGAATGTTCAACCGTAAATGTTCAACCTTAAACGTTCAACCTTAAACGTTCAACCTTAAACATTCAACCTTAAACATTCAACCTTAAACATTCAACCTTAAACGTTCAACCTTAAACGTTCAACCTTAAACATTCAACCTTAAACGTTCAACCTTAAACGGGAAACTTTAAACGTGAAACCTTAAACGTGAAACCTTATACGTTCAACCTTAAACGTTCAACCTTAAACTTTCAACATTAAACGTTCAACCTTAAACGTGAAACCTTAAACGTTCAACCTTAAACGTACAACCTTAAACGTGAAACCTTATATGTTCAACCTTAAACTTTCAACCTAAAACGTTCAACCTTAAACGTTCAACCTTAAACATTCAACCTTAAATGTTCAACCTTAAACGTTCAACCTTAAACGTTCAACCTTAAACGTTCAACCTTAAACATTCAACCTAAACCTTCAACCTTAAACGTTCAACCTTAAACGTTCAACCTTAAACATTCAACCTTAAACATTCAACCTTAAACGTTCAACCTTAAACGTTCAACCTTAAACGTTCAACCTTAAACGTTCAACCTTAAACGTTCAACCGTAATCGTTCAATCTTAAACGTGACACCTTAAACGTGAAACATTAAACGTGAAACTTTAAACGTGAAACCTTAAATGTTCAACCTTAAACGTTCAAACTTAAACGTTCAACCTTAAACGTTCAACCTTATACGTTCAACCTTAAACGTTCAACCTTAAACGTTCAACCTTAAACGTTCAACCTTAAATGTTCAACCTTAAACGTTCAACCTTAAACGTTCAACCTTAAACGTTCAACCTTAAACGTTCAACCTTAAACGTTCAACCTTAAAAGTTCAACCTTAATCGTTCAATCTTAAACGTGACACCTTAAACCTGAAACCTTAAACGTGAAACTTTAAACGTGAAACCTTAAATGTTCAACCTTCAACGTTCAAACTTAAACGTTCAACCTTAAACGTTCAACCTTATACGTTCAACCTTAAACGTTCAACCTTAAACGTTCAACCTTAAACGTTCAACCTTAAACGTTCAACCTTAAACGTTCAACCTTAAACGTTCAACCTTAAACGTTCAACCTTAAACGTTCAACCTTAAACGTTCAACCTTAAACGTTCAACCTTAAACGTTCAACCTTAAACGTTCAACTTTAAACGTTCAACCTTAAACGTTCAACCTTAAACGTTCAACCTTAAACGTTCAACCTTAAACGTTCAACCTTAAACGTTCAACCTTAAACGTTCAACCTAAAACGTTCAACCTTAAACGTTCAACCTTAAACGTTCAATTTTAAACGTTCAACCTTAAACGTTCAACCTTAAACGTTCAACCTTAAACGTTCAACCTTAAACGTTCAACCTTAAACGTTCAACCTTAAACGTTCAACCTAAACCTTCAACCTTAAACGTTCAACCTTAAACGTTCAACCTTAAACGTTCAACCTTAAACGTTCAACCTTAAACGTTCAACCTTAAACGTTCAACCTTAAACGTTCAACCTTAAACGTTCAACCTTAAACGTTCAACCTTAAACGTTCAACCTTAAACGTTCAACCTTAAACGTTCAACCTTAAACGTTCAACCTTAAACGTTCAACCTTAATCGTTCAACCTTAATCGTTCAATCTTAAACGTGACACCTTAAACGTGAAACTTTAAACGTGAAACCTTAAATGTTCAACCTTAAACGTTCAAACTTAAACGTTCAACCTTAAACGTTCAACCTTATACGTTCAACCTTAAACGTTCAACCTTAAACGTTCAACCTTAAACATTCAACCTTAAACGTTCAACCTTAAACGTTCAACCTTAAACGTTCATCCTTAAACGTTCAACCTAAAACGTTCAACCTTAAACGTTCAACCTTAAACATGACACCTTAAACGTGAAACCTTAAACGTGAAACTTTAAACGTGAAACCTTAAATGTTCAACCTTAAACGTTCAACCTTAAACGTTCAACCTTAAACGTTCAACCTTAAACGTTCAACCTTAAATGTTCAACCTTAAACGTTCAACCTTAATTGTTCAACCTTAAACGTTCAACCTTAAACGTTCAACCTTAAACGTTCAACCTTAATCGTTCAATCTTAAACGTGACACCTTAAACGTGAAACCTTAAACGTGAAACTTTAAACGTGAAACCTTAAATGTTCAACTTTAAACGTTCAAACTTAAACGTTCAACCTTAAACGTTCTACCTTATACGTTCAATCTTAAATGTTCAACCTTAAACGTTCAACCTTAAACGTTCAACCTTAAACGTTCAACCTTAAACGTTCAACCTTAAACGTTCAACCTTAAACGTTCAACCTTAAACGTTCAACCTTATACGTTCAACCTTAAATGTTCAACCTTAAACGTTCAACCTTAAACGTTCAACCTTAAACGTTCAACCTTAAACGTTCAACCTTAAACATTCAACCTTAATCGTTCAATCTTAAACGTGACACCTTAACCGTGAAACCTTAAACGTGAAACTTTAAACGTGAAACCTTAAATGTTCAACCTTAAACGTTCAAACTTAAACGTTCAACCTTAAACGTTCAACCTTATACGTTCAACCTTAAACGTTCAACCTTAAACGTTCAACCTTAAACGTTCAACCTTAAACGTTCAACCTTAAATGTTCAACCTTAAACGTTCAACCTTAAACGTTCAACCTTAAATGTTCAACCTTAAACGTTCAACCTTAAACGTTCAACCTTAAACGTTCAACCTTAATCGTTCAATCTTAAACGTGACACCTTAAACGTGAAACCTTAAACGTGAAACTTTAAACGTGAAACCTTAAATGTTCAACCTTAAACGTTCAAACTTAAACGTTCAACCTTAAACGTTCAACCTTATACGTTCAACCTTAAACGTTCAACCTTAAACGTTCAACCTTAAACGTTCAACCTTAAACGTTCAACCTTAAACGTTCAACCTTAAACGTTCAACCTTAAACGTTCAACCTTAAACGTTCAACCTTAAACGTTCAATCTTAAACGTTCAACCTTAAACGTTCAACCTTAAACGTTCAACCTTAAACGTTCAACCTTAAACGTTCAACCTTAAACGTTCAACCTTAAACGTTCAACCTTAAACATTCAACCTTAAACGTTCAACCTTAAACGTTCAACCTAAAACGTTCAACCTTAAACGTTCAACCTTAAACGTTCAACCTTAAACGTTCAACCTTAAACGTTCAACCTTAAACGTTCAAACTTAAACGTTCAACCTTAAACGTTCAACCTTATACGTTCAACCTTAAACGTTCAACCTTAAACGTTCAACCTTAAATGTTCAACCTTAAACGTTCAACCTTAAACGTTCAACCTTAAACGTTCAACCTTAAACGTTCAACCTTAAACGTTCAACCTTAAACGTTCAATCTTAAACGTTCAACCTTAAACGTTCAACCTTAAACGTTCAACCTTAAACGTTCAACCTTAAACGTTCAACCTTAAACCTTCAACCTTAAACGTTCAACCTTATACGTTCAAAATTAAACGTTCAACCTTAAACGTTCAACCTTAAACGTTCAACCTTAAACGTTCAACCTTAATCGTTCAATCTTAAACGTGACACCTTAAACGTGAAACCTTAAACGTGAAACTTTAAACGTGAAACCTTAAATGTTCAACCTTAAACGTTCAAACTTAAACTTTCAACCTTAAACGTTCAACCTTATACGTTCAACCTTAAACGTTCAACCTTAAACGTTCAACCTTAAACGTTCAACCTTAAACGTTCAACCTTAAATGTTCAACCTTAAACGTTCAACCTTAAACGTTCAACCTTAAACGTTCAACCTTAAACGTTCAACCTTAAACGTTCAACCTTAATCGTTCAATCTTAAACGTGACACCTTAAACGTGAAACCTTAAACGTGAAACTTTAAACGTGAAACCTTAAATGTTCAACCTTAAACGTTCAACCTTAAACGTTCAACCTTAAACGTTCAAGCTTAAACGTTCAACCTTAAACGTTCAACCTTAAACGTTCAACCTTAAACGTTCAACCTTAAACGTTCAACCTTAAACGTTCAACCTTAAACGTTCAACCTTAAACGTTCAACCTTAAACGTTCAACCTTAAACGTTCAATCTTAAACGTTCAACCTTAAACGTTCAACCTTAAACGTTCAACCTTAAACGTTCAACCTTAAACGTTCAACCTTAAACGTTCAACCTTAAACGTTCAACCTTAAACATTCAACCTTAAACGTTCAACCTTAAACATTCAACCTTAAACGTTCAACCTTAAACGTTCAACCTAAAACGTTCAACCTTAAACGTTCAACCTTAAACGTTCAACCTTAAACGTTCAACCTAAACCTTCAACCTTAAACGTTCAACCTTATACGTTCAAAATTAAACGTTCAACCTTAAACGTTCAACCTTAAACGTTCAACCTTAAACGTTCAACCTTAATCGTTCAATCTTAAACGTGACACCTTAAACGTGAAACCTTAAACGTGAAACTTTAAACGTGAAACCTTAAATGTTCAACCTTAAACGTTCAAACTTAAACGTTCAACCTTAAACGTTCAACCTTATACGTTCAACCTTAAACGTTCAACCTTAAACGTTCAACCTTAAATGTTTAACCTTAAACGTTCAACCTTAAACGTTCAACCTTAAACGTTCAACCTTAAACGTTCAACCTTAAACGTTCAACCTTAAACGTTCAACCTTAAACGTTCAACCTTAAACGTTCAACCTTAATCGTTCAATCTTAAACGTGACACCTTAAACGTGAAACTTTAAACGTGAAACCTTAAATGTTCAACCTTAAACGTTCAAACTTAAACGTTCAACCTTAAACGTTCAACCTTATACGTTCAACCTTATACGTTCAACCTTAAACGTTCAACCTTAAACGTTCAACCTTAAACGTTCAACCTTAAACGTTCAACCTTAAACGTTCAACCTTAAACATGACACCTTAAACGTGAAACCTTAAACGTGAAACTTTAAACCTGAAACCTTAAATGTTCAACCTTAAACGTTCAACCTTAAACGTTCAACCTTAAACGTTCAACCTTAAACGTTCAACCTTAAACGTTCAACCTTAAACATTCAACCTTAAATGTTCAACCTTAAACGTTCAACCTTAATTGTTCAACCTTAAACGTTCAACCTTAAACGTTCAACCTTAAACGTTCAACCTTAAACGTTCAACCTTATTCGTTCAATCTTAAACGTGACACCTTAAACGTGAAACCTTAAACATGAAACTTTAAACGTGAAACCTTAAATGTTCAACTTTAAACGTTCAAACTTAAACGTTCAACCTTAAACGTTCTACCTTATAAGTTCAACCTTAAACGTTCAACCTTAAACGTTCAACCTTAAACGTTCAACCTTAAACGTTCAACCTTAAACGTTCAACCTTAAACGTTCAACCTTAAACGTTCAACCTTAAACGTTCAACCTTAAACGCTCAACCTTAAACGTTCAACCTTAAACGTTCAACCTTAAACGTTCAACCTTAAACGTTCAACCTTAAACGTTCAACCTAAACCTTCAACCTTAAACGTTCAACCTTAAACGTTCAACCTTAAACGTTCAACCTTAAACGTTCAACCTTAAACGTTCAACCTTAAACGTTCAACCTTAAACGCTCAACCTTAAACGTTCAACCTTAAACTTTCAACCTTAAACGTTCAACCTTAATCGTTCAATCTTAAACGTGACACCTTAAACGTGAAACCTTAAACATTCAACCTTAAACGTTCAACCTTAAATGTTCAACCTTAAACGTTCAACCTTAAACGTTCAACCTTAAACGTTCAACCTTAAACGTTCAACCTTAAACGTTCAACCTTAATCGTTCAATCTTAAACGTGACACCTTAAACGTGAAACCTTAAACATTCAACCTTAAACGTTCAACCTTAAATGTTCAACCTTAAACGTTAAACCTTAAACGTTCAACCTTAAACGTTCAACCTTAAACGTTCAACCTTAAACGTTCAACCTTAATCGTTCAATCTTAAACGTGACACCTTAAACGTGAAACCTTAAACGTGAAACTTTAAACGTGAAACCTTAAATGTTCAACCTTAAACGTTCAAACTTAAACGTTCAACCTTAAACGTTCAACCTTATACGTTCAACCTTAAACGTTCAACCTTAAACGTTCAACCTTAAACGTTCAACCTTAAACGTTCAAACTTAAACGTTCAACCTTAAACGTTCAACCTTAAACGTTCAACCTTAAACGTTCAACCTTAAACGTTCAACCTTAAACGTTCAAAGTTAAACGTTCAACCTTAAACGTTCAACCTTAATCGTTCAATCTTATACATGACACCTTAAACGTGAAACCTTAAACGTGAAACTTTAAACGTGAAACCTTAAATGTTCAACCTTAAACGTTCAAACTTAAACGTTCAACCTTAAACGTTCTACCTTATACGTTCAACCTTAAACGTTCAACCTTAAACGTTCAACCTTAAACGTTCAACCTTAAACGTTCAACCTTAAACGTTCAACCTTAAACGTTCAACCTTATACGTTCAACCTTAAACATTCAACCTTAAACGTTCAACCTTAAATGTTCAACCTTAAACGTTCAACCTTAAACGTTCAACCTTAAACGTTCAACCTTAAACGTTCAACCTTAAACGTTCAACCTTAAACGTTCAACCTTAATCGTTCAATCTTAAACGTGACACCTTAAACGTTCAACCTTAAACGTTCAACCTTAAACGTTCAACCTTAAACGTTCAACCTTAAACGTTCAACCTAAAACGTTCAACCTTAAACGTTCAACCTTAAACGTTCAACCTTAAACGTTCAACCTTAAACGTTCAACCTTAAACGTTCAACCTTAAACGTTCAACCTTAAACGTTCAACCTTAAACGTTCAACCTTAAACGTTCAACCTAAACCTTCAACCTTAAACGTTCAACCTTAAACGTTCAACCTTAAACGTTCAACCTTAAACGTTCAACCTTAAACGTTCAACCTTAAACGTTCAACCTTAAACGTTCAACCTTAAACGTTCAACCTTAAACATTCAACCTTAAACGTTCAACCTTAATCGTTCAATCTTAAACGTGACACCTTAAACGTGAAACCTTAAACGTGAAACTTTAAACGTGAAACCTTAAATGTTCAACCTTAAACGTTCAAACTTAAACGTTCAACCTTAAACGTTCAACCTTATACGTTCAACCTTAAACGTTCAACCTTAAACGTTCAACCTTAAACGTTCAACCTTAAACGTTCAACCTTAAATGTTCAACCTTAAACGTTCAACCTTAAACGTTCAACCTTAAACGTTCAACCTTAAACGTTCAACCTTAAATGTTCAACCTTAAACGTTCAACCTTAAACGTTCAACCTTAAACGTTCAACCTTAAATGTTCAACCTTAAACGTTCAACCTTAATCGTTCAATCTTAAACATGACACCTTAAACGTGAAACCTTAAACGTGAAACTTTAAACGTGAAACCTTAAATGTTCAACCTTAAACGTTCAAACTTAAACGTTCAACCTTAAACGTTCTACCTTATACGTTCAACCTTAAACTTTCAACCTTAAACGTTCAACCTTAAACGTTCAACCTTAAACGTTCAACCTTAAACGTTCAACCTTATACGTTCAACCTTAAATGTTCAACCTTAAATGTTCAACCTTAAATGTTCAACCTTAAACGTTCAACCTTAAACGTTCAACCTTAAACGTTCAACCTTAAACGTTCAACCTTAAACGTTCAACCTTAAACGTTCAACCTATAACGTGAAACTTTAAACATTCAACCTTAAACTTTCAACCTTAAATGTTCAACCTTAAACGTTCAACCTTATACGTTCAACCTTAAACGTTCAACCTTAAACATTCAACTTTGAATGTTCAACCGTAAATGTTCAACCTTAAACGTTCAACCTTAAACGTTCAACCTTAAACATTCAACCTTAAACATTCAACCTTAAACATTCAACCTTAAACGTTCAACCTTAAACATTCAACCTTAAACGTTCAACCTTAAACGGGAAACTTTAAACGTGAAACCTTAAACGTGAAACCTTATACGTTCAACCTTAAACGTTCAACCTTAAACTTTCAACCTTAAACGTTCAACCTTAAACGTGAAACCTTAAACGTTCAACCTTAAACGTTCAACCTTATACGTTCAACCTTATATGTTCAACCTTAAACTTTCAACCTAAAACGTTCAACCTTAAACGTTCAACCTTAAACATTCAACCTTAAATGTTCAACCTTAAACGTTCAACCTTAAACGTTCAACCTTAAACGTTCAACCTTAAACGTTCAACCTAAACCTTCAACCTTAAACGTTCAACCTTAAACGTTCAACCTTAAACATTCAACCTTAAACGTTCAACCTTAAACGTTCAACCTTAAACGTTCAACCTTAAACGTTCAACCTTAAACGTTCAACCTTAAACGTTCAACCGTAATCGTTCAATCTTAAACGTGACACCTTAAACGTGAAACATTAAACGTGAAACCTTAAATGTTCAACCTTAAACGTTCAAACTTAAACGTTCAACCTTAAACGTTCAACCTTATACGTTCAACCTTAAACGTTCAACCTTAAACGTTCAACCTTAAACGTTCAACCTTAAACGTTCAACCTTAAAGGTTCAACCTTAAACGTTCAACCTTAAACGTTCAACCTTAAACGTTCAACCTTAAACGTTCAACCTTAAACGTTCAACCTTAAAAGTTCAACCTTAATCGTTCAATCTTAAACGTGACACCTTAAACGTGAAACCTTAAACGTGAAACTTTAAACGTGAAACCTTAAATGTTCAACCTTCAACGTTCAAACTTAAATGTTCAACCTTAAACGTTCAACCTTATACGTTCAACCTTAAACGTTCAACCTTAAACGTTCAACCTTAAACGTTCAACCTTAAACGTTCAACCTTAAACGTTCAACCTTAAACGTTCAACCTTAAACGTTCAACCTTAAACGTTCAACCTTAAACGTTCAACCTTAAATGTTCAACCTTAAACGTTCAACCTTAAACGTTCAACCTTAAACGTTCAACCTTAAAAGTTCAACCTTAAACGTTCAACCTTAAACGTTCAACCTTAAACGTTCAACCTAAAACGTTCAACCTTAAACGTTCAACCTTATACGTTCAATTTTAAACGTTCAACCTTAAACGTTCAACCTTAAACGTTCAACCTTAAACGTTCAACCTTAAACGTTCAACCTTAAACGTTCAACCTAAACCTTCAACCTTAAACGTTCAACCTTAAACGTTCAAAATTAAACGTTCAACCTTAAACGTTCAACCTTAAACGTTCAACCTTAATCGTTCAATCTTAAACGTGACACCTTAAACGTGAAACCTTAAACGTGAAACTTTAAACGTGAAACCTTAAATGTTCAACCTTAAACGTTCAAACTTAAACGTTCAACCTTAAACGATCAACCTTATACGTTCAACCTTAAACGTTCAACCTTAAACGTTCAACCTTAAACGTTCAACCTTAAACGTTCAACCTTAAACGTTCAACCTTAAACCTTCAACCATAAACGTTCAACCTTAAACGTTCAACCTTAAACGTTCAACCTTAATCGTTCAACCTTAATCGTTCAATCTTAAACGTGACACCTTAAACGTGAAACTTTAAACGTGAAACCTTAAATGTTCAACCTTAAACGTTCAAACTTAAACGTTCAACCTTAAACGTTCAACCTTATACGTTCAACCTTAAACGTTCAACCTTAAACGTTCAACCTTAAACATTCAACCTTAAACGTTCAACCTTAAACGTTCAACCTTAAACGTTCATCCTTAAACGTTCAACCTAAAACGTTCAACCTTAAACGTTCAACCTTAAACATGACACCTTAAACGTGAAACCTTAAACGTGAAACTTTAAACGTGAAACCTTAAATGTTCAACCTTAAACGTTCAACCTTAAACGTTCAACCTTAAACGTTCAACCTTAAATGTTCAACCTTAAACGTTCAACCTTAATTGTTCAACCTTAAACGTTCAACCTTAAACGTTCAACCTTAAACGTTCAACCTTAATCGTTCAATCTTAAACGTGACACCTTAAACGTGAAACCTTAAACGTGAAACTTTAAACGTGAAACCTTAAATGTTCAACTTTAAACGTTCAAACTTAAACGTTCAACCTTAAACGTTCTACCTTATACGTTCAACCTTAAATGTTCAACCTTAAACGTTCAACCTTAAACGTTCAACCTTAAACGTTCAACCTTAAACGTTCAACCTTAAACGTTCAACCTTAAACGTTCAACCTTAAACGTTCAACCTTAAACGTTCAACCTTATACGTTCAACCTTAAACGTTCAACCTTAAACGTTCAACCTTAAACGTTCAACCTTAAACGTTCAACCTTAAACATTCAACCTTAATCGTTCAATCTTAAACGTGACACCTTAACCGTGAAACCTTAAACGTGAAACTTTAAACGTGAAACCTTAAATGTTCAACCTTAAACGTTCAAACTTAAACGTTCAACCTTAAACGTTCAACCTTATACGTTCAACCTTAAACGTTCAACCTTAAACGTTCAACCTTAAACGTTCAACCTTAAACGTTCAACCTTAAATGTTCAACCTTAAACGTTCAACCTTAAACGTTCAACCTTAAACGTTCAACCTTAAACGTTCAACCTTAAACGTTCAACCTTAAACGTTCAACCTTAATCGTTCAATCTTAAACGTTCAACCTTAAACGTTCAACCTTAAACGTTCAACCTTAAACGTTCAACCTTAAACGTTCAACCTTAATCGTTCAATCTTAAACGTGACACCTTAAACGTGAAACCTTAAACGTGAAACTTTAAACGTGAAACCTTAAATGTTCAACCTTAAACGTTCAAACTTAAACGTTCAACCTTAAACGTTCAACCTTATACGTTCAACCTTAAACGTTCAACCTTAAACGTTCAACCTTAAACGTTCAACCTTAAACGTTCAACCTTAAACGTTCAACCTTAAATGTTCAACCTTAAACGTTCAACCTTAATTGTTCAACCTTAAACGTTCAACCTTAAACGTTCAACCTTAAACGTTCAACCTTAAACGTTCAACCTTATTCGTTCAATCTTAAACGTGACACCTTAAACGTGAAACCTTAAACGTGAAACTTTAAACGTGAAACCTTAAATGTTCAACTTTAAACGTTCAAACTTAAACGTTCAACCTTAAACGTTCTACCTTATACGTTCAACCTTAAACGTTCAACCTTAAACGTTCAACCTTAAACGTTCAACCTTAAACGTTCAACCTTAAACGTTCAACCTTAAACGTTCAACCTTAAACGCTCAACCTTAAACGTTCAACCTTATACGTTCAACCTTAAATGTTCAACTTTAAACGTTCAACCTTAAACGTTCAACCTTAAACATTCAACCTTAAACGTTGAACCTTAAACGTTGAACCTAAAACGTTCAACCTTAAACGTTCAACCTTAAACGTTCAACCTTAAATGTTCAACCTTAAATGTTCAACCTTAAACGTTCAACCTTAAACGTTCAACCTTAAACGTTCAACCTAAACCTTCAACCTTAAATGTTCAACCTTAAACGTTCAACCTTAAACGTTCAACCTTAAACAGTCAATCTTAAACATTCAACCTTAAACGTTCAACCTTAATTGTTCAATCTTAAACGTGACACCTTAAACGTGAAACCTTAAACATTCAACCTTAAACGTTCAACCTTAAATGTTCAACCTTAAACGTTCAACCTTAAACGTTCAACCTTAAACGTTCAACCTTAAACGTTCAACCTTAAACGTTCAACCTTAAACGTTCAACCTTAATCGTTCAATCTTAAACGTGACACCTTAAACGTGAAACCTTAAACGTGAAACTTTAAACGTGAAACCTTAAATGTTCAACCTTAAACGTTCAAACTTAAACGTTCAACCTTAAACGTTCAACCTTAAACATTCAACCTTATACGTTCAACCTTAAACGTTCAACCTTAAACGTTCAACCTTAAACGTTCAACCTTAAACGTTCAAACTTAAACGTTCAACCTTAAACGTTCAACCTTAAACGTTCAACCTTAAACGTTCAACCTTAAACGTTCAACCTTAAACGTTCAACCTTAAACGTTCAACCTTAAACGTTCAACCTTAATCGTTCAATCTTATACATGACACCTTAAACGTGAAACCTTAAACGTGAAACTTTAAACGTGAAACCTTAAATGTTCAACCTTAAACGTTCAAACTTAAACGTTCAACCTTAAACGTTCTACCTTATACGTTCAACCTTAAACGTTCAACCTTAAACGTTCAACCTTAAACGTTCAACCTTAAACGTTCAACCTTAAACGTTCAACCTTAAACGTTCAACCTTATACGTTCAACCTTAAACATTCAACCTTAAACGTTCAACCTTAAATGTTCAACCTTAAACGTTCAACCTTAAACGTTCAACCTTAAACGTTCAACCTTAAACGTTCAACCTTAAACGTTCAACCTTAATCGTTCAATCTTAAACGTGACACCTTAAACGTTCAACCTTAAACGTTCAACCTTAAACGTTCAACCTTAAACGTTCAACCTTAAACGTTCAACCTTAAACGTTCAACCTAAAACGTTCAACCTTAAACGTTCAACCTTAAACGTTCAACCTTAAACGTTCAACCTTAAACGTTCAACCTTAAACGTTCAACCTTAAACGTTCAACCTTAAACGTTCAACCTTAAACGTTCAACCTTAAACGTTCAACCTAAACCTTCAACCTTAAACGTTCAACCTTAA
Organism: Brachycybe producta; assembly: GCA_036925085.1. Taxonomy (NCBI): domain Eukaryota; kingdom Metazoa; phylum Arthropoda; class Diplopoda; order Playtdesmida; family Andrognathidae; genus Brachycybe; species Brachycybe producta. The sequence continues at coordinate 26,769 of JAUPFP010000163.1, forward strand.
ACGTTCAACCTTAAACGTTCAACCTTAAACGTTCAACCTTAAACGTTCAACCTTAAACGTTCAACCTTAAACGTTCAACCTTAAACATTCAACCTTAAACGTTCAACCTTAATCGTTCAATCTTAAACGTGACACCTTAAACGTGAAACCTTAAACGTGAAACTTTAAACGTGAAACCTTAAATGTTCAACCTTAAACGTTCAAACTTAAACGTTCAACCTTAAACGTTCAACCTTATACGTTCAACCTTAAACGTTCAACCTTAAACGTTCAACCTTAAACGTTCAACCTTAAACGTTCAACCTTAAATGTTCAACCTTAAACGTTCAACCTTAAACGTTCAACCTTAAACGTTCAACCTTAAACGTTCAACCTTAAATGTTCAACCTTAAACGTTCAACCTTAAACGTTCAACCTTAAACGTTCAACCTTAAATGTTCAACCTTAAACGTTCAACCTTAATCGTTCAATCTTAAACATGACACCTTAAACGTGAAACCTTAAACGTGAAACTTTAAACGTGAAACCTTAAATGTTCAACCTTAAACGTTCAAACTTAAACGTTCAACCTTAAACGTTCTACCTTATACGTTCAACCTTAAACTTTCAACCTTAAACGTTCAACCTTAAACGTTCAACCTTAAACGTTCAACCTTAAACGTTCAACCTTATACGTTCAACCTTAAATGTTCAACCTTAAACGTTCAACCTTAAACGTTCAACCTTAAACGTTCAACCTTATACGTTCAACCTTAAATGTTCAACCTTAAATGTTCAACCTTAAACGTTCAACCTTAAACGTTCAACCTTAAACGTTCAACCTTAAACGTTCAACCTTAAACGTTCAACCTATAACGTTCAACCTTAAACGTTCAACCTTAAACGTTCAACCTTAAATGTTCAACCTTAAACGTTCAACCTTAAACGTTCAACCTTAAACGTTCAACCTTAAACGTTCAACCTAAACCTTCAACCTTAAACGTTCAACCTTAAATGTTCAACCTTAAACGTTCAACCTTAAACGTTCAACCTTAAACGTTCAACCTTAAACGTTCAACCTTAAACGTTCAACCTTAAACGTTCAACCTTAAACGTTCAACCTTAAACGTTCAACCTTAAACATGACACCTTAAACGTGAAACCTTAAACGTGAAACTTTAAACGTGAAACCTTAAACGTTGAACCTTAAACGTTCAACCTTAAACGTTCAACCTTAAACGTTCAACCTTAAACGTTCAACCTTAATCGTTCAATCTTAAACGTGACACCTTAAACGTGAAACCTTAAATTTTGAACCTTAAACGTTCAACCTTAAACGTTCAACCTTAAACGTTCAACCTTAAACGTTCAACCTTAAACGTTCAACCTTAAACGTTCAACCTTAAACATGACACCTTAAACGTGAAACCTTAAACGTGAAACTTTAAACGTGAAACCTTAAACGTTGAACCTTAAACGTTACACCTTATATGTTCAACCTTAAACGTTCAAACTTAAACGTTCAACCTTAAACGTTCAACCTTATACGTTCAACCTTAAACGTTCAACCTTAAACGTTCAACCTTAAACGTTTAACCTTAAACGTTCAACCTTAAATGTTCAACCTTAAACGTTCAACCTTAAACGTTCAACCTTAAACGTTCAACCTTAAATGTTCAACCTGAAACGTTCAACCTTAAACGTTCAACCTTAATCGTTCAATCTTAAACGTGACACCTTAAACGAGAAACCTTAAACGTGAAACCTTAAACGTTCAACCTTAAATTTTCAACCTTAAATGTTCAACATTAAACATTCAACCTTAAACATTCAACCTTAAACATTCAACCTTAAACGTTCAACCTTAAATGTTCAACCTTAAACGTTCAACCTTAAACGTTCAACCTTAAACGTTCAACCTTAAACGTTCAACCTTAAACGTTCAACCTTAAACGTTCAACCTAAACGTTCAACCTTAAACGTTCAACCTTAAACGTTCAACCTTAAACGTTCCACCTTAAACGTTCCACCTTAAACTTGAAACCTTAATGGTTCAACCATAAACATTCAACCTTAAACGTGAAACCTTAAACGTTCAACCTTAAACGTTCAACCTTAAATGTTCAACCTTAATCGTTCAATCTTAAACGTGACACCTTAAATGTTCAACCTTAAACGTTCAACCTTAAACGTTCAACCTTAAACGTTCAACCTTAAACGTTCAACCTTAAATGTTCAACCTTAAACGTTCAACCTTAATCGTTCAATCTTAAACATGACACCTTAAACGTGAAACCTTAAACGTGAAACTTTAAACGTGAAACCTTAAATGTTCAACCTTAAACGTTCAACCTTATACGTTCAACCTTAAATTTTCAACCTTAAACGTTCAACCTTAAACGTTCAACCTTAAACGTTCAACCTTAAACGTTCAACCTTAAACGTTCAACCTATAACGTTCAACCTTAAACGTTCAACCTTAAACGTTCAACCTTAAATGTTCAACCTTAAACGTTCAACCTTAAACGTTCAACCTTAAACGTTCAACCTTAAACGTTCAACCTAAACCTTCAACCTTAAACGTTCAACCTTAAACGTTCAACCTTAAACGTTCAACCTTAAACGTTCAACCTTAAACGTTCAACCTTAAACGTTCAACCTTAAACGTTCAACCTTAAACGTTCAACCTTAAACGTTCAACCTTAAACGTTCAACCTTAATCGTTCAACCTTAAACGTTCAACCTTATACGTTCAACCTTAAACGTTCAACCTTAAACGTTCAACCTTAAACGTTCAACCTTAAATGTTCAACCTTAAACGTTCAACCTTAAACGTTCAACCTAACCGTTCAACCTTAAACTTTCAACCTTAAACGTTCAACCTTAAACGTTCAACCTTAAACGTTCAACCTTAATTGTTCAATCTTAAACGTGACACCTTAAACGTGAAACCTTAAACGTGAAACTTTAAACGTGAAACCTTAAATGTTCAACCTTAAACGTTCAAACTTAAACGTTCAACCTTAAACTTTCAACCTTATACGTTCAACCTTAAACGTTCAACCTTAAACGTTCAACCTTAAACGTTCAACCTTAAACGTTCAACCTTAAACGTTCAACCTTAAACGTTCAACCTTAAACGTTCAACCTTAAACGTTCAACCTTAAACGTTCAACCTTAAACGTTCAACCTTAAACGTTCAACCTTAAACGTTGAACCTAAAATGTTCAACCTTAAACGTTCAACCTTAAACGTTCAACCTTAAACGTTCAACCTTAAACGTTCAACCTTAAACGTTCAACCTAAAATGTTCAACCTTAAACGTTCAACCTTAAACGTTCAACCTTAAATGTTCAACCTTAAACGTTCAACCTTAAACGTTCAACCTTAAACGTTCAACCTTAAACGTTCAACCTTAAACATTCAACATTAAACGTTCAACCTTAAACGTTCAACCTAAACCTTCAACCTTAAACGTTCAACCTTAAACGTTCAACCTTAAACGTTCTACCTTAAACGTTCAACTTTAAACGTTCAACCTTAAACGTTCAACCTTAATCGTTCAATCTTAAACGTGACACCTTAAACGTGACACCTTAAACGTGAAACCTTAAACGTGAAACTTTAAACGTGAAACCTTAAATGTTCAACCTTAAACGTTCAAACTTAAACGTTCAACCTTAAACGTTCAACCTTATACGTTCAACCTTAAACGTTCAACCTTAAACGTTCAACCTTAAACGTTTAACCTTAAACGTTCAACCTTAAATGTTCAACCTTAAACGTTCAACCTTAAACGTTCAACCTTAAACGTTCAACCTTAAATGTTCAACCTGAAACGTTCAACCTTAAACGTTCAACCTTAATCGTTCAATCTTAAACGTGACACCTTAAACGTGAAACCTTAAACGTGAAACCTTAAACGTGAAACCTTAAACGTTCAACCTTAAATTTTCAAACTTAAATGTTCAACATTAAACATTCAACCTTAAACATTCAACCTTAAACATTCAACCTTAAACGTTCAACCTTAAACGTTCAACCTTAAACGTTCAACCTTAAACGTTCAACCTTAAACGTTCAACCTTAAACGTTCAACCTTAAACGTTCAACCTTAAACGTTCAACCTTAAACGTTCAACCTTAAACGTTCAACCTTAAACGTTCAACCTTAAACGTTCAACCTTAAACGTTCAACCTTAAACGTTCAACCTTAAACGTTCAACCTTAAACGTTCAACCTTAAACGTTCAACCTTAAACGTTCCACCTTAAACGTTCCACATTAAACGTGAAACCTTAAAGGTTCAACCATAAATGTTCAACCTTAAACATGAAACCTTAAACGTTCAACCTTAAAGGTGAAACCTTAAACGGGAAACCTTAAACGTGAAACCTTAAACGTGAAACCTTAAACGTGAAACCTTAAACGTGAAACCTTAAACATGAAACCTTAAATGTTCAACATTAAACATTCAACCTTAAACGTTCAACCTTAAACATTCAACCTTAAACGTGAAACCTTAAACGTGAAACCTTAAACGTGAAACCTTAAACGTGAAACCTTAAACGTGAAACCTTAAACGTTCAACATTAAACGTGAAACCTTAAACGTGAAAGCTTAAAAGTAGAATCTTAAATGTTCAACCTTAAACGTTCAACCTTAAATGTTCAACCTTAAACGTTCAACCTTAAACGTTCAACCTTAAACGTTCAACCTTAAACGTTCAACCTTAAACGTTCAACCTTAATCGTTCAATCTTAAACGTGACACCTTAAACGTGAAACCTTAAACGTGAAACCTTAAACGTGAAACTTTAAACGTGAAACCTTAAATGTTCAACCTTAAACGTTCAAACTTAAACGTTCAACCTTAAACGTTCAACCTTATATGTTCAACCTTAAACGTTCAACCTTAAACGTTCAACCTTAAACGTTCAACCTTAAACGTTCAACCTTAAATGTTCAACCTTAAACGTTCAACCTTAAACGTTCAACCTTAAACGTTCAACCTTAAACGTTCAACCTTAAACGTTCAACCTTAAACGTTCAACCTTAAACGTTCAACCTTAAACGTTCAAAATTAATCGTTCAATCTTATACATGACACCTTAAACGTGAAACTTTAAACGTGAAACCTTAAATGTTCAACCTTAAACGTTCAAACTTAAACGTTCAACCTTAAACGTTCTACCTTATACGTTCAACCTTAAACGTTCAACCTTAAACGTTCAACCTTAAACGTTCAACCTTAAACGTTCAACCTTAAACGTTCTACCTTAAACGTTCAACCTTAAACGTTCAACCTTATACGTTCAACCTTAAACGTTCAACCTTAAACGTTCAACCTTAAACGTTCAACCTTAAACGTTCAACCTTAAACGTTCAACCTTAAACGTTCAACCTAAAACGTTCAACCTTAAACGTTCAACCTTAAACGTTCAACCTTAAATGTTCAACCTTAAACGTTCAACCTTAAATGTTCAACCTTAAACGTTCAACCTTAAACGTTCAACCTTAAACGTTCAACCTAAACCTTCAACCATAAACGTTCAACCTTAAACGTTCAACCTTAAACGTTCAACCTTAAACGTTCAACCTTAAACGTTCAACCTTATACGTTCAACCTTAAACGTTCAACCTTAAACGTTCAACCTTAAACGTTCAACCTTAAACGTTCAACCTTAAACGTTCAACCTTAAACGTTCAACCTTAAACGTTCAACCTTAAACGTTCAACCTTAAACGTTCAACCTTAAACGTTCAACCTTAAACGTTCAACCTTAAACGTTCAACCTTAAACGTTCAACCTTAAACGTTCAACCTTAAACGTTCAACCTTAAACGTTCAACCTTAATCGTTCAATCTTATACATGACACCTTAAACGTGAAACTTTAAACGTGAAACCTTAAATGTTCAACCTTAAACGTTCAAACTTAAACGTTCAACCTTAAACGTTCTACCTTATACGTTCAACCTTAAACGTTCAACCTTAAACGTTCAACCTTAAACGTTCAACCTTAAACGTTCAACCTTAAACGTTCAACCTTAAATGTTCAACCTTAAACGTTCAACCTTATACGTTCAACCTTAAACGTTCAACCTTAAACGTTCAACCTTAAACGTTCAACCTTAAACGTTCAACCTTAAACGTTCAACCTTAAACGTTCAACCTAAAACGTTCAACCTTAAACGTTCAACCTTAAACGTTCAACCTTAAATGTTCAACCTTAAACGTGACACCTTAAACGTGAAACCTTAAACGTGAAACTTTAAACGTGAAACCTTAAATGTTCAACCTTAAATGTTCAACCTTAAACGTTCAAACTTAAACGTTCAACCTTAAACGTTCTACCTTATACGTTCAACCTTAAACGTTCAACCTTAAACGTTCAACCTTAAACGTTCAACCTAAACCTTCAACCTTAAACGTTCAACCTTAAACGTTCAACCTTAAACGTTCAACCTAAACCTTCAACCTTAAACGTTCAACCCTAAACGTTCAACCTTAAACGTTCAAACTTAAACGTTCAATCTTAAACGTTCAACCTTATACGTTCAACCTTAAACGTTCAACCTTAAACGTTCAACCTTAAACGTTCAACCTTAAACGTTCAACCTTAAATGTTCAACCTTAAACGTTCAACCTTAAACGTTCAACCTTAAATGTTCAACCTTAAACGTTCAACCTTAAACGTTCAACCTTAAACGTTCAACCTTAAACGTTCAACCTTAAACGTTCAACCTTAAACGTTCAACCTTAAACGTTCAACCTTAATCGTTCAATCTTATACATGACACCTTAAACGTGAAACTTTAAACGTGAAACCTTAAATGTTCAACCTTAAACGTTCAAACTTAAACGTTCAACCTTAAACGTTCTACCTTATACGTTCAACCTTAAACGTTCAACCTTAAACGTTCAACCTTAAACGTTCAACCTTAAACGTTCAACCTTAAACGTTCAACCTTAAACGTTCAACCTTTTACGTTCAACCTTAAACGTTCAACCTTAAACGTTCAACCTTAAACGTTCAACCTTAAACGTTCAACCTTAAACGTTCAACCTTAAACGTTCAACCTTAAACGTTCAACCTAAAACGTTCAACCTTAAACGTTCAACCTTAAACGTTCAACCTTAAACGTTCAACCTTAAACGTTCAACCTTAAACGTTCAACCTTAAACGTTCAACCTTAAACGTTCAACCTTAAACGTTCAACCTTAATCGTTCAATCTTAAACATGACACCTTAAACGTGAAACCTTAAACGTGAAACTTTAAACGTGAAACCTTAAATGTTCAACCTTAAACGTTCAAACTTAAACGTTCAACCTTAAACGTTCAACCTTATACGTTCAACCTTAAACGTTCAACCTTAAACGTTCAACCTTAAACGTTCAACCTTAAACGTTCAACCTTAAACGTTCAACCTTAAACGTTCAACCTTAAATGTTCAACCTTAAACGTTCAACCTTAATTGTTCAACCTTAAACGTTCAACCTTAAACGTTCAACCTTAAATGTTCAACCTTAAACGTTCAACCTTAATCGTTCAATCTTAAACATGACACCTTAAATGTGAAACCTTAAACGTGAAACTTTAAACGTGAAACCTTAAATGTTTAACCTTAAACGTTCAAACTTAAACGTTCAACCTTAAACGTTCTACCTTATACGTTCAACCTTAAACGTTCAACCTTAAACGTTCAACCTTAAACGTTCAACCTAAACCTTCAACCTTAAACGATCAACCTTAAACGTTCAACCTTAAACGTTCAACCTTAAACGTTCAACCTGAAACGTTCAACCTTAAACGTTCAACCTTAAACGTTCAACCTTAAACGTTCAACCTTAATCGTTCAATCTTAAACGTGAAACCTTAAACGTGAAACTTTAAACGTGAAACCTTAAATGTTCAACCTTAAACGTTCAAACTTAAACGTTCAACCTTAAACGTTCAACCTAATACGTTCAACCTTAAACGTTCAACCTTAAACGTTCAACCTTAAACGTTCAACCTTAAACGTTCAACCTTAAATGTTCAACCTTAAACGTTCAACCTTAAACGTTCAACCTTAAACGTTCAACCTTAAACGTTCAACCTTAATCGTTCAATCTTAAACGTGACACCTTAAACGTGAAACCTTAAACGTGAAACTTTAAACGTGAAACCTTAAATGTTCAACCTTAAACGTTCAAACTTAAACGTTCAACCTTAAACGTTCAACCTTATACGTTCAACCTTAAATGTTGAACCTTAAACGTTCAACCTAAAACGTTCAACCTTAAACGTTCAACCTTAAACGTTCAACCTTAAATGTTCAACCTTAAACGTTCAACCTTAAACGTTCAACCTTAAACGTTCAACCTTAAACGTTCAACCTAAACCTTCAACCTTAAACGTTCAACCTTAAACGTTCAACCTTAAACGTTCAACCTTAAACAGTCAACCTTAAACATTCAACCTTAAACGTTCAACCTTAATCGTTCAATCTTAAACGTGACACCTTAAAAGTGAAACCTTAAACGTGAAACTTTAAACGTGAAACCTTAAATGTTCAACCTTAAACGTTCAAACTTAAACGTTCAACCTTAAACGTTCAACCTTATACGTTCAACCTTAAACGTTCAACCTTAAACGTTCAACCTTATACGTTCAACCTTAAACGTTCAACCTTAAACGTTCAACCTTAAACGTTCAACCTTAAACGTTCAACCTTAAACGTTCAACCTTAAACGTTCAACCTTAAACGTTCAACCTTAAACGTTCAACCTTAAACGTTCAACCTTAATCGTTCAATCTTAAACGTGACACCTTAAACGTGAAACCTTAAACGTGAAACTTTAAACGTGAAACCTTAAATGTTCAACCTTAAACGTTCAATCTTAAACGTGACACCTTAAACGTGAAACCTTAAACGTGAAACTTTAAACGTGAAACCTTAAATGTTCAACCTTAAACGTTCAAACTTAAACGTTCAACCTTAAACGTTCAACCTTATACGTTCAACCTTAAACGTTCAACCTTAAACGTTCAACCTTAAACGTTCAACCTTAAACGTTCAACCTTAAACGTTCAACCTTAAACGTTCAACCTTAAACGTTCAACCTTAAACGTTCAACCTTAAACGTTCAACCTTAAACGTTCAACCTTAAACGTTCAACCTTAAACGTTCAACCTTAAACGTTCAACCTTAATCGTTCAATCTTATACATGACACCTTAAACGTGAAACTTTAAACGTGAAACCTTAAATGTTCAACCTTAAACGTTCAAACTTAAACGTTCAACCTTAAACGTTCTACCTTATACGTTCAACCTTAAACGTTCAACCTTAAACGTTCAACCTTAAACGTTCAACCTTAAACGTTCAACCTTAAACGTTCAACCTTAAATGTTCAACCTTAAACGTTCAACCTTAAACGTTCAACCTAAAACGTTTAACCTTAAACGTTCAACCTTAAACGTTCAACCTTAAATGTTCAACCTTAAACGTTGAACCTTAAACGTTCAACCTTAAATGTTCAACCTTAAACGTTCAACCTTAAACGGTCAACCTTAAACGTTCAACCTTAAACGTTTAACCTAAACCTTCAACCTTAAACGTTCAACCTTAAACGTTCAACCTTAAACGTTCAACCTTAAACGTTCAACCTTAAATGTTCAACCTTAAACGTTCAACCTTAAACGTTCAACCTTAAACGTTCAACCTTAAACGTTCAACCTTAAACGTTCAACCTTAAACGTTCAACCTTAATCGTTCAATCTTAAACGTGACACCTTAAACGTGAAACCTTAAACGTGAAACTTTAAACGTGAAACCTTAAATGTTCAACCTTAAACGTTCAAACTTAAACGTTCAACCTTAAACGTTCAACCTTATACGTTCAACCTTAAACGTTCAACCTTAAACGTTCAACCTTAAACGTTCAACCTTAAACGTTCAACCTTAAATGTTCAACCTTAAACGATCAACCTTAAACGTTCAACCTTAAACGTTCAACCTTAAATGTTCAACCTTAAACGTTCAACCTTAATCGTTCAATCTTAAACATGACACCTTAAACGTGAAACCTTAAACGTGAAACTTTAAACGTGAAACCTTAAATGTTCAACCTTAAACGTTCAAACTTAAACGTTCAACCTTAAACGTTCAACCTTATACGTTCAACCTTAAACGTTCAACCTTAAACGTTCAACATTATACGTTCAACCTTAAACGTTCAACCTTAAACGTTCAACCTTAAACGTTCAACCTTAAACGTTCAACCTTAAACGTTCAACCTTAAATGTTCAACCTTAAACGTTCAACCTTAAACGTTCAACCTTAAACGTTCAACCTTAAACGTTCAACCTTAATCGTTCAATCTTAAACGTGACACCTTAAACGTGAAACCTTAAACGTGAAACTTTAAACGTGAAACCTTAAATGTTCAACCTTAAACGTTCAATCTTAAACGTGACACCTTAAACGTGAAACCTTAAATGTGAAACTTTAAACGTGAAACCTTAAGTGTTCAACCTTAAACGTTCAAACTTAAACGTTCAACCTTAAACGTTCAACCTTATACGTTCAACCTTAAACGTTCAACCTTAAACGTTCAACCTTAAACGTTCAACCTTAAACGTTCAACCTTAAATGTTCAACCTTAAACGTTCAACCTTAAACGTTCACCCTTAAACGTTCAACCTTAAACGTTCAACCTTAAACGTTCAATCTTAAACGTTCAACCTTAATCGTTCAATCTTATACATGACACCTTAAACGTGAAACTTTAAACGTGAAACCTTAAATGTTCAACCTTAAACGTTCAAACTTAAACGTTCAACCTTAAACGTTCTACCTTATATGTTCAACCTTAAACGTTCAACCTTAAACGTTCAACCTTAAACGTTCAACCTTAAACGTTCAACCTTAAACGTTCAACCTTAAATGTTCAACCTTAAACGTTCAACCTTAAACGTTCAACCTAAAACGTTTAACCTTAAACGTTCAACCTTAAACGTTCAACCTTAAATGTTCACCCTTAAACGTTCAACCTTAAACGTTCAACCTTAAACGTTCAATCTTAAACGTTCAACCTTAATCGTTCAATCTTATACATGACACCTTAAACGTGAAACTTTAAACGTGAAACCTTAAATGTTCAACCTTAAACGTTCAAACTTAAACGTTCAACCTTAAACGTTCTACCTTATATGTTCAACCTTAAACGTTCAACCTTAAACGTTCAACCTAAACCTTCAACCTTAAAAGTTCAACCTTAAACGTTCAACCTTAAACGTTCAACCTTAAACGTTCAACCTTAAACGTTCAACCTTAAATGTTCAACCTTAAACGTTCAACCTTAAACGTTCAACCTTAAACGTTCAACCTTAAACGTTCAACCTTAATCGTTCAATCTTAAACGTGACACCTTAAACGTGAAACCTTAAACGTGAAACTTTAAACGTGAAACCTTAAATGTTCAACCTTAAACGTTCAAACTTAAACGTTCAACCTTAAACGTTCAACCTTATACGTTCAACCTTAAACGTTCAACCTTAAACGTTCAACCTTAAACGTTCAACCTTAAACGTTCAACCTTAAATGTTCAACCTTAAACGTTCAACCTTAAACGTTCAACCTTAAATGTTCAACCTTAAACGTTCAACCTTAAATGTTCAACCTTAAACGTTCAACCTTAATCGTTCAATCTTAAACATGACACCTTAAACGTGAAACCTTAAACGTGAAACTTTAAACGTGAAACCTTAAATGTTCAACCTTAAATGTTCAAACTTAAACGTTCAACCTTAAACGTTCTACCTTATACGTTCAACCTTAAACTTTCAACCTTAAACGTTCAACCTTAAATGTTCAACCTTAAACGTTCAACCTTAAACGTTCAACCTTAAACATTCAACCTTATACGTTCAACCTTAAATGTTCAACCTTAAACGTTCAACCTTAAACGTTCAACCTTAAACGTTCAACCTTAAACGTTCAACCTTAAACGTTCAACCTTAAACGTTCAACCTTAAACGTTCAACCTTAAACGTTTAACCTTAAACGTTCAACCTTAAATGTTCAACCTTAAACGTTCAACCTTAAACGTTCAACCTTAAACGTTCAACCTTAAACGTTCAACCTTAAATGTTCAACCTTAATCGTTCAATCTTAAACGTGACACCTTAAACGTGAAACCTTAAACGTGAAACTTTAAACGTGAAACCTTAAATGTTCAACCTTAAACGTTCAAACTTAAACGTTCAACCTTAAACGTTCAACCTTATACGTTCAACCTTAAACGTTCAACCTTAAACGTTCAACCTTAAACGTTCAACCTTAAACGTTCAACCTTAAATGTTCAACCTTAAACGTTCAACCTTAAACGTTCAACCTTAAACGTTCAACCTTAAACGTTCAACCTTAAACGTTCAACCTTAAACGTTCAATCTTAATCGTTCAATCTTAAACGTGACACCTTAAACGTGAAACCTTAAACGTGAAACTTTAAATGTGAAACCTTAAATGTTCAACCTTAAACGTTCAAACTTAAACGTTCAACCTTAAACGTTCAACCTTATACGTTCAACCTTAAACGTTCAACCTTAAACGTTCAACCTTAAATGTTCAACCTTAAACGTTCAACCTTAAATGTTCAACCTTAAACGTTCAACCTTAAACGTTCAACCTTAAACGTTCAACCTTAAACGTTCAACCTTAAACGTTCAACCTTAAACGTTCAACCTTAATCGTTCAATCTTATACATGACACCTTAAACGTGAAACTTTAAACGTGAAACCTTAAATGTTCAACCTTAAACGTTCAAACTTAAACGTTCAACCTTAAACGTTCTACCTTATACGTTCAACCTTAAACGTTGAACCTTAAATGTTCAACCTTAAACGTTCAACCTTAAACGTTCAACCTTAAACGTTCAACCTTAAACGTTCAACCTTAAAAGTTCAACCTTAAACGTTCAACCTTATACGTTCAACCTTAAACGTTCAACCTTAAACGTTCAACCTTAAACGTTCAACCTTAAACGTTCAACCTTAAATGTTCAACCTTAAACGTTCAACCTTAAACGTTAAACCTTAAACGTTAAACCTTAAACGTTCAACCTTAAACGTGAAACCTTAAACGTGAAACCTTAAACGTTCAACCTTAAACGTTCAACCTTAAACGTTCAACATTAAACGTTCAACCTTAAACGTTCAACTTAAACAGTCAACCATAAACGTTCAACCTTAAACGTTAAACCTTAAACGTTCAGCCTTAAACGTGAAACCTTAAACGTGAAACCTTAAACGTGAAACCTTAAACGTGAAACCTTAAACGTTAAACCTTAAACGTTAAACCTTAAACGTTCAACCTTAAACGTTCAAGCTTAAACGTTCAAAATTAAACGTTCAACCTTAAACGTTCAACCTTAAACGTTCAACCTTAAACGTTCAAGCTTAAACGTTCAACCTTAAACTTTCAACCTTAAACGTTCAACCATAAACGTTCAACCTTAAACGTTCAACCTTAAACGTTCAACCTTAAACGTTCAACCTTAAACGTGCAACCTTAAATGTTCAACCTTAAACGTTCAACCTTAAACGTTCAACCTTAAACGTTCAACCTTAAACGTTCAACCTTAAACGTTCAACCTTAAACGTTCAACCTTAAACGTTCAACCTTAAACGTTCAACCTTAAACGTTCAACCTTAAACGTTCAACCTTAAACGTTCAACCTTAAACGTTCAACCTTAATCGTTCAACCTTAAACATGAAACCTTAAACGTTCAACCTTAAACGTTCAACCTTAAACGTTCAACCTTAAACGTTCAACCTTAAACGTTCAACCTTAAACGTTCAACCTTAAACGTTCAACCTTAAACGTTCAACCTTAAACGTTCAACCTTAAAAACGTTCAACCTTAAACGTTCAACCGTAAACGTGAAACCTTAAACATTCAACCTTAAACGTTCAACCTTAAACGTTCAACCTTAAACTTTCAACCTTAAACGTTCAACCTTAAACGTTCAACCTTAAACGTTCAACCTTAAACGTTCAACCTTAAACCTTCAACCTTAAACGTTCAACCTTAAACGTTCAACCTTAAACGTTCAAAATTAAACGTTCAACCTTAAACGTTAAACCTTAAACGTTCAACCTTAAACGTGAAACCTTAAACGTTCAACCTTAAACGTGAAACCTTAAACGTTCAATCTTAAACGTGAAACCATAAGCATTCAACCTTAAACGTTCAACCATAAACGTTCAAAATTAAACGTTCAACCTTAAACGTTCAACCTTAAACGTTCAACCTTAAACGTTCAACCTTAAACGTTCAACCATAAACGTTCAACCTTAAACGTTCAACCTTAAACGTTTAACCTTAAACGTTCAACCTTAAACGTTCAACCTTAAATGTTCAACCTTAAACGTTCAACCTTAAATGTTCAACCTTAAACGTTCAACCTTAAATGTTCAACCTTAAACGTTCAACCTTAAACGTTCAACCTTAAACGTTCATCCTTAAACGTTCAACCTTAAACGTTCAACCTTAAACGTTCAACCTTAAACGTTCAACCTTAAACGTTCAACCTTAAACGTTCAACCTTAAACGTTCAACCTTAAACGTTCAACCTTAAACGTTCAACCTTAAACGTTCAACCTTAAACGTTCAACCTTAAACGTTCAACCTTAATCGTTCAACCTTAAACATGAAACCTTAAACGTTCAACCTTAAACGTTCAACCTTAAACGTTCAACCTTAAACGTTCAACCTTAAACGTTCAACCTTAAACGTTCAACCTTAAACGTTCAACCTTAAACGTTCAACCTTAAACGTTCAACCTTAAAAACGTTCAACCTTAAACGTTCAACCGTAAACGTGAAACCTTAAACATTCAACCTTAAACGTTCAACCTTAAACGTTCAACCTTAAACGTTCAACCTTAAATGTTCAACCTTAAACGTTAAACCTTAAACGTTAAACCTTAAACGTTAAACCTTAAACGTTAAACCTTAAACGTTCAACCTTAAACGTGAAACCTTAAACGTTCAACCTTAAACGTTCAACCTTAAACGTTCAACATTAAACCTTCAACCTTAAACGTTCAACCTTAAACATTCAACCATAAACGTTCAACCTTAAACGTTAAACCTTAAACGTTCATCCTTAAACGTGAAACCTTAAACGTGAAACCTTAAACGTGAAACCTTAAACGTTAAACCTTAAACGTTAAACCTTAAACGTTCAACCTTAAACGTTCAAGCTTAAACGTTCAAAATTAAATGTTCAACCTTAAACGTTCAACCTTAAATGTTCAACCTTAAACGTTCAACCTTAAACGTTCAACCTTAAACGTTCAACCTTAAACGTTCAACCTTAAACGTTCAACCTTAAACGTTCAACCTTAAACGTTCAACCTTAAACGTTCAACCTTAAACGTTCAACCTTAAACGTTCAACCTTAAACGTTCAACCTTAAACGTTCAACCTTAAACGTTCAACCTTAAACGTTCAACCTTAAACGTTCAACCTTAAACGTTCAACCTTAAATGTTCAACCTTAAAAGTTCAACCATAAACGTTCAACCTTAAACGCTCAACCTTAAACGTTCAAACTTAAACGTTCAACCTTAAACGTTCAACCTTAAACGTTCAACCTTAAACGTTCAACCTTAAACGTTCAACCTAAAATGTTCAACCTTAAACGTTCGACTTAAACGTTCGACCTTAAACGTTCGACCTTAAACGTTCGACCTTAAACGTTCAACCTTAAACGTTCAACCTTAAACGTTCAACCTTAAACGTGAAACATTAAACATTAAACCTTAAACGTTAAACCTTAAACGTTAAACCTTAAACGTTCAACCTTAAATGTTCAACCTTAAACGTTCAAAATTAAACGTTCATCCTTAAACGTTCAACCTTAAACGTTCAACCTTAAATGTTCAACCTTAAACGTTCAACCTTAAACGTTCAACCTTAAACGTTCAACCTTAAACGTTCAACCATAAACGTTCAACCATAAACGTTCAACCTTAAACGTTCAACCTTAAACATTCAACCTTAAACGTTCAAAATTAAACGTTCAACCTTAAACGTACAACTTTAAACGTTCAACCTTAAACGTTCAACCTTAAACGTTCAATCTTAAACGTTCAGCCTTAAACGTTCAATCTTAAACGTTCAGCCTTAAACGTTCAACCTTAAACGTTCAATCTTAAACGTTCAGCCTTAAACGTTCAACCTTTTACGTTCAACCTTAAACGTTCAGCCTTAAACGTTCAACCTTTTACGTTCAACCTTAAACGTTCAACCTTAAACGTTCACTCTTAAATGTTCAACCTTAAACGTTCAACCTTAAACTTTCAACCTTAAACGTTCAACCTTAAACGTTCAACCTTAAACGTTCAACCTTAAACGTTCAACCTTAAACCTTCAACCTTAAACGTTCAACCTTAAACGTTCAACCTTAAACGTTCAAAATTAAACGTTCAACCTTAAACGTTAAACCTTAAACGTTCAACCTTAAACGTGAAACCTTAAACGTTCAACCTTAAACGTGAAACCTTAAACGTTCCACCTTAAACATGAAACCTTAAGTGTTCAACCTTAAACGTTCAACCATAAACGTTCAACCTTAAACGTTCAACCTTAAACGTTCAACCTTAAACGTTCAACCTTAAACTTTCAACCTTAAACGTTCAACCATAAACGTTCAACCTTAAACGTTCGACCATAAACGTTCAACCTTAAACGTTCAACCTTAAACGTTCAACCTTAAATGTTCAACCTTAAACGTTCAACCTTAAACGTTCAACCTTAAACGTTCAACCTTAAACGTTCAACCTTAAACGTTCAACCTTAAACGTTCAACCTTAAACGTTCATCCTTAAACGTTCAACCTTAAACGTTCAACCTTAAACGTTCAACCTTAAACGTTCAACCTTAAACGTTCAACCTTAAACGTTCAACCTTAAACGTTCAACCTTAAACGTTCAACCTTAAACGTTCAACCTTAAACGTTCAACTTTAAACGTTCAAAATTAAACGTTCAACCTTAAACGTACAACCTTAAACGTTCAACCTTAAACGTTCATCCTTAAACGTTCAACCTTAAACGTTCAACCTTAAACGTTCAACCTTAAACGTTCAACCTTAAACGTTCAACCTTAAAAACGTTCAACCTTAAACGTTCAACCTTAAACGTTCAACCTTAAACGTTCAACCTTAAACGTTCAACCTTAAACGTTCAACCTTAAACGTTCAACCTTAAACGTTCAACCTTAAACGTTCAAAATTAAACGTTCAACCTTAAACATTAAACCTTAAACGTTCAACCTTAAACGTTCAACCTTAAACGTTCAACCTTAAACGTTCAACCTTAAACGTTCAACCTTAAATGTTCAACCTTAAACGTTCAACCTTAAACGTTAAACCTTAAACGTTAAACCTTAAACGTTCAACCTTAAACGTGAAACCTTAAACGTTCAACCTTAAATGTTCAACCTTAAACGTTCAACATTAAACGTTCAACCTTAAACGTTCAACCTTAAACATTCAACCATAAACATTCAACCTTAAACGTTAAACATTAAACGTTCAGCCTTAAACGTGAAACCTTAAACGTGAAACCTTAAACGTGAAACCTTAAACGTTAATCCTTAAACGTTCAACCTTAAACATTCAAGCTTAAACGTTCAAAATTAAACGTTCAACCATAAACGTTCAACCTTAAACGTTCACTCTTAAATGTTCAACCTTAAACGTTCAACCTTAAACTTTCAACCTTAAACGTTCAACCTTAAACGTTCAACCTTAAACGTTCAACCTTAAACGTTCAACCTTAAACCTTCAACCTTAAACGTTCAACCTTAAACGTTCAACCTTAAACGTTCAAAATTAAACGTTCAACCTTTAACGTTAAACCTTAAACGTTCAACCTTCAACGTTCAACCTTAAACGTTCAACCTTAAACGTTCAACCTTAAACGTGAAACCTTAAGTGTTCAACCTTAAACGTTCAACCATAAACGTTCAACCTTAAACGTTCAACCTTAAACGTTCAACCTTAAACGTTCAACCTTAAACGTTCAACCATAAACGTTCAACCTTAAACGTTCAACCTTAAACGTTCAACCTTAAACGTTCAACCTTAAACGTTCAACCTTAAATGTTCAACCTTAAACGTTCAACCTTAAACGTTCAACCTTAAACGTTCAACCTTAAACGTTCAACCTTAAACGTTCATCCTTAAACATTTAACCTTAAACGTTCAACCTTAAACGTTCAACCTTAAACGTTCAACCTTAAACGTTCATCCTTAAACATTCAACCTTAAATGTTCAACCTTAAACGTTCAACCTTAAACGTTCAACCTTAAACGTTCAACCTTAAACGTTCAACCTTAAACGTTCAACCTTAAACGTTCAACCTTAAACGTTCAACCTTAAACGTTCAACTTTAAACGTTCAAAATTAAACGTTCAACCTTAAACGTACAACCTTAAACGTTCAACCTTAAACGTTCAACCTTAAACGTTCAACCTTAAACGTTCAACCTTAAACGTTCAACCTTAAACGTTCAACCTTAAAAACGTTCAACCTTAAACGTTCAACCTTAAACGTTCAACCTTAAACGTTCAACCTTAAACGTTCAACTTAAAACGTTCAACCTTAAACGTTCAACCTTAAACGTTCAACCTTAAACGTTCAACCTTAAACGTTCAACCTTAAACGTTCAACCTTAAACGTTCAACCTTAAACGTTCAACCTTAAAAATTCAACCATAAACGTTCAACCTTAAACGCTCAACCTTAAACGTTCAACCTTAAACGTTCAACCTTAAACGTTCAACCTTAAACGTTCAACCTTAAACGTTCAACCTTAAACGTTCAACCTTAAACGTTCAACCTTAAACGTTCAACCGTAAAAACGTTCAACCTTAAACGTTCAACCGTAAACGTGAAACCTTAAACATTCAACCTTAAACGTTCAACCTTAAACGTTCAACCTTAAACTTTCAACCTTAAACGTTCAACCTTAAACGTTCAACCTTAAACGTTCAACCTTAAACGTTCAACCTTAAACCTTCAACCTTAAACGTTCAACCTTAAACGTTCAACCTTAAACGTTCAAAATTAAACGTTCAACCTTAAACGTTAAACCTTAAACGTTCAACCTTAAACGTGAAACCTTAAACGTTCAACCTTAAACGTGAAACCTTAAACGTTCAATCTTAAACGTGAAACCATAAGCATTCAACCTTAAACGTTCAACCATAAACGTTCAAAATTAAACGTTCAACCTTAAACGTTCAACCTTAAACGTTCAACCTTAAACGTTCAACCTTAAACGTTCAACCATAAACGTTCAACCTTAAACGTTCAACCTTAAACGTTCAACCTTAAACGTTCAACCTTAAACGTTCAACCTTAAATGTTCAACCTTAAACGTTCAACCTTAAATGTTCAACCTTAAACGTTCAACCTTAAATGTTCAACCTTAAACGTTCAACCTTAAACGTTCAACCTTAAACGTTCATCCTTAAACGTTCAACCTTAAACGTTCAACCTTAAACGTTCAACCTTAAACGTTCAACCTTAAACGTTCAACCTTAAACGTTCAACCTTAAACGTTCAACCTTAAACGTTCAACCTTAAACGTTCAACCTTAAACGTTCAACCTTAAACGTTCAACCTTAAACGTTCAACCTTAATCGTTCAACCTTAAACATGAAACCTTAAACGTTCAACCTTAAACGTTCAACCTTAAACGTTCAACCTTAAACGTTCAACCTTAAACGTTCAACCTTAAACGTTCAACCTTAAACGTTCAACCTTAAACGTTCAACCTTAAAAACGTTCAACCTTAAACGTTCAACCGTAAACGTGAAACCTTAAACATTCAACCTTAAACGTTCAACCTTAAACGTTCAACCTTAAACGTTCAACCTTAAATGTTCAACCTTAAACGTTAAACCTTAAACGTTAAACCTTAAACGTTAAACCTTAAACGTTAAACCTTAAACGTTCAACCTTAAACGTGAAACCTTAAACGTTCAACCTTAAACGTTCAACCTTAAACGTTCAACATTAAACCTTCAACCTTAAACGTTCAACCTTAAACATTCAACCATAAACGTTCAACCTTAAACGTTAAACCTTAAACGTTCAGCCTTAAACGTGAAACCTTAAACGTGAAACCTTAAACGTGAAACCTTAAACGTTAAACCTTAAACGTTAAACCTTAAACGTTCAACCTTAAACGTTCAAGCTTAAACGTTCAAAATTAAATGTTCAACCTTAAACGTTCAACCTTAAATGTTCAACCTTAAACGTTCAACCTTAAACGTTCAACCTTAAACGTTCAACCTTAAACGTTCAACCTTAAACGTTCAACCTTAAACGTTCAACCTTAAACGTTCAACCTTAAACGTTCAACCTTAAACGTTCAACCTTAAACGTTCAACCTTAAACGTTCAACCTTAAACGTTCAACCTTAAACGTTCAACCTTAAACGTTCAACCTTAAACGTTCAACCTTAAACGTTCAACCTTAAACGTTCAACCTTAAATGTTCAACCTTAAAAGTTCAACCATAAACGTTCAACCTTAAACGCTCAACCTTAAACGTTCAACCTTAAACGTTCAACCTTAAACGTTCAACCTTAAACGTTCAACCTTAAACGTTCAACCTTAAACGTTCAACCTAAAATGTTCAACCTTAAACGTTCGACTTAAACGTTCGACCTTAAACGTTCGACCTTAAACGTTCGACCTTAAACGTTCAAGCTTAAACGTTCAACCTTAAACGTTCAACCTTAAACGTGAAACATTAAACATTAAACCTTAAACGTTAAACCTTAAACGTTAAACCTTAAACGTTCAACCTTAAATGTTCAACCTTAAACGTTCAAAATTAAACGTTCATCCTTAAACGTTCAACCTTAAACGTTCAACCTTAAACGTTCAACCTTAAACGTTCAACCTTAAACGTTCAACCTTAAACGTTCAACCTTAAACGTTCAACCTTAAACGTTCAACCTTAAACGTTCAACCATAAACGTTCAACCATAAACGTTCAACCTTAAACGTTCAACCTTAAACATTCAACCTTAAACGTTCAAAATTAAACGTTCAACCTTAAACGTACAACTTTAAACGTTCAACCTTAAACGTTCAACCTTAAACGTTCAATCTTAAACGTTCAGCCTTAAACGTTCAATCTTAAACGTTCAGCCTTAAACGTTCAACCTTAAACGTTCAATCTTAAACGTTCAGCCTTAAACGTTCAACCTTTTACGTTCAACCTTAAACGTTCAGCCTTAAACGTTCAACCTTTTACGTTCAACCTTAAACGTTCAACCTTAAACGTTCACTCTTAAATGTTCAACCTTAAACGTTCAACCTTAAACTTTCAACCTTAAACGTTCAACCTTAAACGTTCAACCTTAAACGTTCAACCTTAAACGTTCAACCTTAAACCTTCAACCTTAAACGTTCAACCTTAAACGTTCAACCTTAAACGTTCAAAATTAAACGTTCAACCTTAAACGTTAAACCTTAAACGTTCAACCTTAAACGTGAAACCTTAAACGTTCAACCTTAAACGTGAAACCTTAAATGTTCCACCTTAAACATGAAACCTTAAGTGTTCAACCTTAAACGTTCAACCATAAACGTTCAACCTTAAACGTTCAACCTTAAACGTTCAACCTTAAACGTTCAACCTTAAACTTTCAACCTTAAACGTTCAACCATAAACGTTCAACCTTAAACGTTCGACCATAAACGTTCAACCTTAAACGTTCAACCTTAAACGTTCAACCTTAAATGTTCAACCTTAAACGTTCAACCTTAAACGTTTAACCTTAAACGTTCAACCTTAAACGTTCAACCTTAAACGTTCAACCTTAAACGTTCAACCTTAAACGTTCATCCTTAAACGTTCAACCTTAAACGTTCAACCTTAAACGTTCAACCTTAAACGTTCAACCTTAAACGTTCAACCTTAAACGTTCAACCTTAAACGTTCAACCTTAAACGTTCAACCTTAAACGTTCAACCTTAAACGTTCAACTTTAAACGTTCAAAATTAAACGTTCAACCTTAAACGTACAACCTTAAACGTTCAACCTTAAACGTTCATCCTTAAACGTTCAACCTTAAACGTTCAACCTTAAACGTTCAACCTTAAACGTTCAACCTTAAACGTTCAACCTTAAAAACGTTCAACCTTAAACGTTCAAACCTTAAACGTTCAACCTTAAACGTTCAACCTTAAACGTTCAACCTTAAACGTTCAACCTTAAACGTTCAACCTTAAACGTTCAACCTTAAACGTTCAAAATTAAACGTTCAACCTTAAACATTAAACCTTAAACGTTCAACCTTAAACGTTCAACCTTAAACGTTCAACCTTAAACGTTCAACCTTAAACGTTCAACCTTAAATGTTCAACCTTAAACGTTCAACCTTAAACGTTAAACCTTAAACGTTAAACCTTAAACGTTCAACCTTAAACGTGAAACCTTAAACGTTCAACCTTAAACGTTCAACCTTAAACGTTCAACATTAAACGTTCAACCTTAAACGTTCAACCTTAAACATTCAACCATAAACATTCAACCTTAAACGTTAAACATTAAACGTGAAACCTTAAACGTGAAACCTTAAACGTGAAACCTTAAACGTTAAACCTTAAACGTTCAACCTTAAACGTTCAAGCTTAAACGTTCAAAATTAAACGTTCAACCATAAACGTTCAACCTTAAACGTTCACTCTTAAATGTTCAACCTTAAACGTTCAACCTTAAACTTTCAACCTTAAACGTTCAACCTTAAACGTTCAACCTTAAACGTTCAACCTTAAACGTTCAACCTTAAACCTTCAACCTTAAACGTTCAACCTTAAACGTTCAACCTTAAACGTTCAAAATTAAACGTTCAACCTTTAACGTTAAACCTTAAACGTTCAACCTTCAACGTTCAACCTTAAACGTTCAACCTTAAACGTTCAACCTTAAACGTGAAACCTTAAGTGTTCAACCTTAAACGTTCAACCATAAACGTTCAACCTTAAACGTTCAACCTTAAACGTTCAACCTTAAACGTTCAACCTTAAACGTTCAACCATAAACGTTCAACCTTAAACGTTCAACCTTAAACGTTCAACCTTAAACGTTCAACCTTAAACGTTCAACCTTAAATGTTCAACCTTAAACGTTCAACCTTAAACGTTCAACCTTAAACGTTCAACCTTAAACGTTCAACCTTAAACGTTCATCCTTAAACATTTAACCTTAAACGTTCAACCTTAAATGTTCAACCTTAAACGTTCAACCTTAAACGTTCATCCTTAAACGTTCAACCTTAAACGTTCAACCTTAAACGTTCAACCTTAAACGTTCAACCTTAAACGTTCAACCTTAAACGTTCAACCTTAAACGTTCAACCTTAAACGTTCAACCTTAAACGTTCAACCTTAAACGTTCAACCTTAAACGTTCAACTTTAAACGTTCAAAATTAAACGTTCAACCTTAAACGTACAACCTTAAACGTTCAACCTTAAACGTTCAACCTTAAACGTTCAACCTTAAACGTTCAACCTTAAACGTTCAACCTTAAACGTTCAACCTTAAACGTTCAACCTTAAAAACGTTCAACCTTAAACGTTCAACCTTAAACGTTCAACCTTAAACGTTCAACCTTAAACGTTCAACTTAAAACGTTCAACCTTAAACGTTCAACCTTAAACGTTCAACCTTAAACGTTCAACCTTAAACGTTCAACCTTAAACGTTCAACCTTAAACGTTCAACCTTAAACGTTCAACCTTAAAAATTCAACCATAAACGTTCAACCTTAAACGCTCAACCTTAAACGTTCAACCTTAAACGTTCAACCTTAAACGTTCAACCTTAAACGTTCAACCTTAAACGTTCAACCTTAAACGTTCAACCTAAAATGTTCAACCTTAAACGTTCAACCTTAAACGTTCGACCTTAAACGTTCAACCTTAAACGTTCAACCTTAAACGTTCAACCTTAAACGTTCAACCTTAAACGTTCAACCTTAAAAATTCAACCATAAACGTTCAACCTTAAACGCTCAACCTTAAACGTTCAACCTTAAACGTTCAACCTTAAACGTTCAACCTTAAACGTTCAACTTTAAACGTTCAACCTTAAACGTTCAACCTAAAATGTTCAACCTTAAACGTTCAACCTTAAACGTTCAACCTTAAACGTTCAACCTTAAACGTTCAACCTTAAACGTTCAACCTTAAACGTTCAACCTTAAACGTTCAACCTTAAACGTTCACTCTTAAATGTTCAACCTTAAACGTTCAACCTTAAACTTTCAACCTTAAACGTTCAACCTTAAACGTTCAACCTTAAACGTTCAACCTTAAACGTTCAACCTTAAACCTTCAACCTTAAACGTTCAACCTTAAACGTTCAACCTTAAACGTTCAAAATTAAACGTTCAACCTTTAACGTTAAACCTTAAACGTTCAACCTTCAACGTTCAACCTTAAACGTTCAACCTTAAACGTTCAACCTTAAACGTGAAACCTTAAGTGTTCAACCTTAAACGTTCAACCATAAACGTTCAACGTTAAACGTTCAACCTTAAACGTTCAACCTTAAACGTTCAACCTTAAACGTTCAACCATAAACGTTCAACCTTAAACGTTCAACCTTAAACGTTCAACCTTAAACGTTCAACCTTAAACGTTCAACCTTAAACGTTCAACCTTAAACGTTCAACCTTAAACGTTCAACCTTAAACGTTCAACCTTAAACGTTCAACCTTAAACGTTCATCCTTAAACGTTCAACCTTAAACGTTCAACCTTAAACGTTCAACCTTAAACGTTCAACCTTAAACGTTCATCCTTAAACGTTCAACCTTAAATGTTCAACCTTAAACGTTCAACCTTAAACGTTCAACCTTAAACGTTCAACCTTAAACGTTCAACCTTAAACGTTCAACCTTAAACGTTCAACCTTAAACGTTCAACCTTAAACGTTCAACCTTAAACGTTCAACTTTAAACGTTCAAAATTAAACGTTCAACCTTAAACGTACAACCTTAAACGTTCAACCTTAAACGTTCAACCTTAAACGTTCAACCTTAAACGTTCAACCTTAAACGTTCAACCTTAAACGTTCAACCTTAAACGTTCAACCTTAAACGTTCAACCTTAAACGTTCAACCTTAAACGTTCAACCTTAAACGTTCAACCTTAAACGTTCAACCTTAAACGTTCAACCTTAAACGTTCAACCTTAAACGTTCAACCTTAAACGTTCAACCTAAAATGTTCAACCTTAAACGTTCAACCTTAAACGCTCAACCTTAAACGTTCAACCTTAAACGTTCAACCTTAAACGTTCAACCTTAAACGTTCAACCTTAAACGTTCAACCTTAAACGTTCAACCTAAAATGTTCAACCTTAAACGTTCGACTTAAACGTTCGACCTTAAACGTTCGACCTTAAACGTTCGACCTTAAACGTTCAACCTTAAACGTTCAACCTTAAACGTTCAACCTTAAACGTGAAACATTAAACATTAAACCTTAAACGTGAAACATTAAACATTAAACCTTAAACGTTAAACCTTAAACGTTAAACCTTAAACGTTCAACCTTAAATGTTCAACCTTAAACGTTCAAAATTAAACGTTCATCCTTAAACGTTCAACCTTAAACGTTCAACCTTAAACGTTCAACCTTAAACGTTCAACCTTAAACGTTCAACCTTAAACGTTCAACCTTAAACGTTCAACCTTAAACTTTCAACCATAAACGTTCAACCATAAACGTTCAACCTTAAACGTTCAACCTTAAACGTTCAACCTTAAACGTTCAAAATTAAACGTTCAACCTTAAACGTACAACTTTAAACGTTCAACCTTAAACGTTCAACCTTAAACGTTCAACCTTAAACGTTCAATCTTAAACGTTCAGCCTTAAACGTTCAATCTTAAACGTTCAGCCTTAAACGTTCAACCTTAAACGTTCAATCTTAAACGTTCAGCCTTAAACGTTCAACCTTTTACGTTCAACCTTAAACGTTCAGCCTTAAACGTTCAACCTTTTACGTTCAACCTTAAACATTCAACCTTAAACGTTCACTCTTAAATGTTCAACCTTAAACGTTCAACCTTAAACTTTCAACCTTAAACGTTCAACCTTAAACGTTCAACCTTAAACGTTCAACCTTAAACGTTCAACCTTAAACGTTCAACCTTAAACCTTCAACCTTAAACGTTCAACCTTAAACGTTCAACCTTAAACGTTCAAAATTAAACGTTCAACCTTAAACGTTAAACCTTAAACGTCCAACCTTGAACGTGAAACCTTAAACGTTCAACCTTAAACGTGAAACCTTAAACGTTCCACCTTAAACATGAAACCTTAAGTGTTCAACCTTAAACGTTCAACCATAAACGTTCAACCTTAAACGTTCAACCTTAAACTTTCAACCTTAAACGTTCAACCATAAACGTTCAACCTTAAACGTTCAACCATAAACGTTCAACCTTAAACGTTCAACCTTAAACGTTCAACCTTAAATGTTCAACCTTAAACGTTCAACCTTAAACGTTCAACCTTAAACGTTCAACCTTAAACGTTCAACCTTAAACGTTCATCCTTAAACGTTCAACCTTAAACGTTCAACCTTAAACGTTCAACCTTAAACGTTCAACCTTAAACGTTCAACCTTAAACGTTCAACCTTAAACGTTCAACCTTAAACGTTCAACCTTAAACGTTCAACCTTAAACGTTCAACCTTAAACGTTCAACCTTAAACGTTCAACTTTAAACGTTCAAAATTAAACGTTCAACCTTAAACGTACAACCTTAAACGTTCAACCTTAAACGTTCATCCTTAAACGTTCAACCTTAAACGTTCAACCTTAAACGTTCAACCTTAAACGTTCAACCTTAAACGTTCAACCTTAAAAACGTTCAACCTTAAACGTTCAACCTTAAACGTTCAACCTTAAACGTTCAACCTTAAACGTTCAAAATTAAACGTTCAACCTTAAACGTTCAACCTTAAACGTTCAACCTTAAACGTTCAACCTTAAACGTTCAACCTTAAACGTTCAAAATTAAACGTTCAACCTTAAACGTTCAACCTTAAACGTTCAACTTTAAACGTTCAAAATTAAACGTTCAACCTTAAACGTACAACCTTAAACGTTCAACCTTAAACGTTCATCCTTAAACGTTCAACCTTAAACGTTCAACCTTAAACGTTCAACCTTAAACGTTCAACCTTAAACGTTCAACCTTAAACGTTAAACCTTAAACGTTCAGCCTTAAACGTGAAACCTTAAACGTGAAACCTTAAACGTTCAACCTTAAACGTTCAACCTTAAACGTTCAACCTTAAACGTTCAACCTTAAACGTTCAAAATTAAACGTTCAACCTTAAACGTTCAACCTTAAACGTTCAACCTTAAACGTTCAACCTTAAACGTTCAACCTTAAACGTTCAAAATTAAACGTTCAACCTTAAACGTTCAACCTTAAACGTTCAACCTTAAACGTTCAACCTTAAACGTTCAACCTTAAACGTTCAAAATTAAACGTTCAACCTTAAACGTTCAACCTTAAACGTTCAACTTTAAACGTTCAAAATTAAACGTTCAACCTTAAACGTACAACCTTAAATGTTCAAAATTAAACGTTCAACCTTAAACGTACAACCTTAAACGTTCAACCTTAAACGTTCATCCTTAAACGTTCAACCTTAAACGTTCAACCTTAAACGTTCAACCTTAAACGTTCAACCTTAAACGTTCAACCTTAAACGTTAAACCTTAAACGTTCAACCTTAAACGTTCAACCTTAAACGTTCAACCTTAAACGTTCAACCTTAAACGTTCAAAATTAAACGTTCAACCTTAAACGTTCAACCTTAAACGTTCAACCTTAAACGTTCAACCTTAAACGTTCAACCTTAAACGTTCAAAATTAAACGTTCAACCTTAAACGTTCAACCTTAAACGTTCAACTTTAAACGTTCAAAATTAAACGTTCAACCTTAAACGTACAACCTTAAACATTCAACCTTAAACGTTCATCCTTAAACGTTCAACCTTAAACGTTCAAGCTTAAACGTTCAAAATTAAACGTTCAACCATAAACGTTCAACCTTAAACGTTCAACCTTAAACGTTCAAGCATAAACGTTCAACCTTAAACGTTCAACATTAAACGTTCAACCATAAACGTTCAACCTTAAACGTTCAACCTTAAACGTTCAACCTTAAACGTGCAACCTTAAATGTTCAACCTTAAACGTTCAACCTTAAACGTTCAACCTTAAACGTTCAACCTTAAACGTTCAACCTTAAACGTTCAACCTTAAACGTTCAACCTTAAACGTTCAACCTTAAACGTTCAACCTTAAACGTTCAACCTTAAACGTTCAACCTTAAACGTTCAACCTTAAACGTTCAACCTTAAACGTTCATCCTTAAACGTTCAACCTTAAACGTTCAACCTTAAACGTTCAACCTTAAACGTTCAACCTTAAACGTTCATCCTTAAACGTTCAACCTTAAACGTTCAACCTTAAACGTTCAACCTTAAACGTTCAACCTTAAACGTTCAACCTTAAACGTTCAACCTTAAACGTTCAACCTTAAACGTTCAACCTTAAACGTTCAACCTTAAACGTTCAACTTTAAACGTTCAAAATTAAACGTTCAACCTTAAACGTACAACCTTAAACGTTCAACCTTAAACGTTCAACCTTAAACGTTCAACCTTAAACGTTCAACCTTAAACGTTCAACCTTAAACGTTCAACCTTAAACGTTCAACCTTAAAAACGTTCAACCTTAAACGTTCAACCTTAAACGTTCAACCTTAAACGTTCAACCTTAAACGTTCAACTTAAAACGTTCAACCTTAAACGTTCAACCTTAAACGTTCAACCTTAAACGTTCAACCTTAAACGTTCAACCTTAAACGTTCAACCTTAAACGTTCAAAATTAAACGTTCAACCTTAAACATTAAACCTTAAACGTTCAACCTTAAACGTTCAACCTTAAACGTTCAACCTTAAACGTTCAACCTTAAACGTTCAACCTTAAATGTTCAACCTTAAACGTTCAACCTTAAACGTTAAACCTTAAACGTTAAACCTTAAACATTCAACCTTAAACGTGAAACCTTAAACGTTCAACCTTAAACGTTCAACTTTAAACGTTCAACATTAAACGTTCAACCTTAAACGTTCAACCTTAAACATTCAACCATAAACGTTCAACCTTAAACATTAAACCTTAAACGTTCAACCTTAAACGTTCAACCTTAAATGTTCAACCTTAAACATTCAACCTTAAACGTTCAACCTTAAATGTTCAACCTTAAACGTTCAACCTTAAACGTTAAACCTTAAACGTTAAACCTTAAACATTCAACCTTAAACGTTCAACCTTAAACGTTCAACCTTAAACGTTCAACCTTAAACGTTCAACCTTAAACGTTCAACCTTAAACGTTCAACTTTAAACGTTCAAAATTAAACGTTCAACCTTAAACGTACAACCTTAAACGTTCAACCTTAAACGTTCATCCTTAAACGTTCAACCTTAAACGTTCAACCTTAAACGTTCAACCTTAAACGTTCAACCTTAAACGTTCAACCTTAAAAACGTTCAACCTTAAACGTTCAACCTTAAACGTTCAACCTTAAACGTTCAACCTTAAACGTTCAACCTTAAACGTTCAACCTTAAACGTTCAACCTTAAACGTTCAACCTTAAACGTTCAACCTTAAACGTTCAACCTTAAACGTTCAACCTTAAACGTTCAAAATTAAACGTTCAACCTTAAACATTAAACCTTAAACGTTCAACCTTAAACGTTCAACCTTAAACGTTCAACCTTAAACGTTCAACCTTAAACGTTCAACCTTAAACGTTCAACCTTAAACGTTCAACCTTAAACGTTAAACCTTAAACGTTCAACCTTAAACGTTAAACCTTAAACGTTAAACCTTAAACGTTCAACCTTAAACGTTCAACCTTAAACGTTCAACCTTAAACGTTCAACCTTAAATGTTCAACATTAAACGTTCAACCTTAAACGTTCAACCTTAAACATTCAACCATAAACGTTCAACCTTAAACGTTAAACCTTAAACGTTCAGCCTTAAACGTGAAACCTTAAACGTGAAACCTTAAACGTGAAACCTTAAACGTTAAACCTTAAACGTTCAACCTTAAACGTTCAAGCTTAAACGTTCAAAATTAAACTTTCAACCATAAACGTTCAACCTTAAACGTTCAACCTTAAACGTTCAAGCATAAACGTTCAACCTTAAACGTTCAACCTTAAACGTTCAACCATAAACGTTCAACCTTAAACGTTCAACCTTAAACGTTCAACCATAAACGTTCAACCTTAAACGTTCAACCTTAAACGTTCAACCTTAAACGTGCAACCTTAAATGTTCAACCTTAAACGTTCAACCTTAAACGTTCAACCTTAAACGTTCAACCTTAAACGTTCAACCTTAAACGTTCAACCTTAAACGTTCAACCTTAAACGTTCAACCTTAAACGTTCAACCTTAAACGTTCAACCTTAAACGTTCACTCTTAAATGTTCAACCTTAAACGTTCAACCTTAAACTTTCAACCTTAAACGTTCAACCTTAAACGTTCAACCTTAAACGTTCAACCTTAAACGTTCAACCTTAAACCTTCAACCTTAAACGTTCAACCTTAAACGTTCAACCTTAAACGTTCAAAATTAAACGTTCAACCTTTAACGTTAAACCTTAAACGTTCAACCTTCAACGTTCAACCTTAAACGTTCAACCTTAAACGTTCAACCTTAAACGTGAAACCTTAAGTGTTCAACCTTAAACGTTCAACCATAAACGTTCAACCTTAAACGTTCAACCTTAAACGTTCAACCTTAAACGTTCAACCTTAAACGTTCAACCATAAACGTTCAACCTTAAACGTTCAACCTTAAACGTTCAACCTTAAACGTTCAACCTTAAATGTTCAACCTTAAACGTTCAACCTTAAACGTTCAACCTTAAACGTTCAACCTTAAACGTTCAACCTTAAACGTTCATCCTTAAACGTTCAACCTTAAACGTTCAACCTTAAACGTTCAACCTTAAACGTTCAACCTTAAACGTTCATCCTTAAACGTTCAACCTTAAACGTTCAACCTTAAACGTTCAACCTTAAACGTTCAACCTTAAACGTT
Source organism: Brachycybe producta (assembly GCA_036925085.1). Lineage (NCBI taxonomy): Eukaryota > Metazoa > Arthropoda > Diplopoda > Playtdesmida > Andrognathidae > Brachycybe > Brachycybe producta. The sequence goes on from JAUPFP010000163.1 coordinate 57,987, forward strand.
CAACCTTAAACGTTCAACCTTAAACGTTCAACCTTAAACGTTCAACCTTAAACGTTCAACCTTAAACGTTCAACCTTAAACGTTCAACTTTAAACGTTCAAAATTAAACGTTCAACCTTAAACGTACAACCTTAAACGTTCAACCTTAAACGTTCAACCTTAAACGTTCAACCTTAAACGTTCAACCTTAAACGTTCAACCTTAAACGTTCAACCTTAAAAACGTTCAACCTTAAACGTTCAACCTTAAAAACGTTCAACCTTAAACGTTCAACCTTAAACGTTCAACCTTAAACGTTCAACCTTAAACGTTCAACTTAAAACGTTCAACCTTAAACGTTCAACCTTAAACGTTCAACCTTAAACGTTCAACCTTAAACGTTCAACCTTAAACGTTCAAAATTAAACGTTCAACCTTAAACATTAAACCTTAAACGTTCAACCTTAAACGTTCAACCTTAAACGTTCAACCTTAAACGTTCAACCTTAAACGTTCAACCTTAAACGTTCAACCTTAAATGTTCAACCTTAAACGTTCAACCTTAAACGTTAAACCTTAAACGTTAAACCTTAAACATTCAACCTTAAACGTGAAACCTTAAACATTCAACCTTAAACGTTCAACTTTAAACGTTCAACATTAAACGTTCAACCTTAAACGTTCAACCTTAAACATTCAACCATAAACGTTCAACCTTAAACGTTAAACCTTAAACGTTCAGCCTTAAACGTGAAACCTTAAACGTGAAACCTATAACGTGAAACCTTAAACGTTAAACCTTAAACGTTAAACCTTAAACGTTCAACCTTAAACGTTCAAGCTTATACGTTCAAAATTAAACGTTCAACCTTAAACGTTCAACCTTAAACGTTCAACCTTAAAAGTTCAAGCTTAAACGTTCAACCTTAAACGTTCAACCTTAAACGTTCAACCATAAACGTTCAACCTTAAACGTTCAACCTTAAACGTTCAACCTTAAACGTGCAACCTTAAATGTTCAACCTTAAACGTTCAACCTTAAACGTTCAACCTTAAATGTTCAACCTTAAACGTTCAACCTTAAACGTTCAACCTTAAACGTTCAACCTTAAACGTTCAACCTTAAATGTTCAACCTTAAACGTTCAACCTTAAACGTTCAACCTTAAACGTTCAACCTTAAACGTTCAACCTTAAACGTTCAACCTTAAACGTTCAACCTTAAACGTTCAACCTTAAACGTTCAACCTTAAACGTTCAACCTTAAACGTTCAACCTTAAACGTTCAACCTTAAACGTTCAACCTTAAACGTTCAACCTTAAACGTTCAACCATAAACGTTCAACCTTAAACGTTCAACCTTAAACGTTCAACCTTAAACGTTCAACCTTAAACATTCAACCTTAAACGTTCAACCTAAAATGTTCTACCTTAAACGTTCAACCTTAAACGTTCAACATTAAACGTTCAACCTTAAACGTTCAACCTTAAACGTTCAACCTTAAACGTTCAACCTTAAACGTTCAACCTTAAACGTTCAACCTTAAACATGAAACCTTAACTGTTAAACCTTAAACGTTCAACCTTAAACGTTCAACCTTAAACGTTCAACCTTAAACGTTCAACCTTAAAAATTCAACCATAAACGTTCAACCTTAAACGTTCAACCTTAAACGTTCAACCTTAAACGTTCAACCTTAAACGTTCAACCTTAAACGTTCAACCTAAAATGTTCAACCTTAAACGTTCAACCTTAAACGTTCAACCTTAAACGTTCGACCTTAAACGTTCGACCTTAAACGTTCGACCTTAAACGTTCGACCTTAAACGTTCGACCTTAAACGTTCAACCTTAAACGTTCAACCTTAAACGTGAAACATTAAACATTAAACCTTAAACGTTAAACCTTAAACGTTAAACCTTAAACGTTCAACCTTAAACGTTCAACCTTAAACGTTCAAAATTAAACGTTCATCCTTAAACGTTCAACCTTAAACGTTCAACCTTAAACGTTCAACCTTAAACGTTCAACCTTAAACGTTCAACCTTAAACGTTCAACCTTAAACGTTCAACCTTAAACGTTCAACCTTAAACGTTCAACCATAAACGTTCAACCATAAACGTTCAACCTTAAACGTTCAACCTTAAACGTTCAACCTTAAATGTTCAACCTGAAACGTTCAACCTTAAACGTTCAACCTTAAACGTTCAACCTTAAACATTCAACCTTAAATGTGAAACCTTAAACGTTCAACCTTAAACGTTCAAAATTAAATGTTCAACCTTAAACGTTCAACCTTAAACGTTCAACCTTAAACGTTCAACCTTAAACGTTCAACCTTAAACGTTCAAAATTAAACGTTCACAATTAAACATTCAACCTTAAACACTCAACCTTAAACGTTCAACCTTAAACGTTCAACCTTAAACGTTCAACCTTAAACGTTCAACCTTAAACGTTCAACCTTAAACGTTCAACCTTAAACGTTCAACCTTAAACGTTCAACCTTAAACGTTCAACCTTAAAAGTTCAACCTTAAACGTTCAACCTTAAACGTTCAACCTTACACGTTCAACCTTAAACGTTCAACCTTAAACGTTCAAGCTTAAACGTTCAACTTTAAACGTTCAAAATTAAATGTTTACCTTAAACGTACAACCTTAAACGTTCAACCTTAAACGTTCAACCTTAAACGTTCAACCTTAAACGTTCAACCTTAAACGTTCAACCTTAAACGTTCAATCTTAAACGTTCAACCTTAAACGTTCAACCTTAAACTTTCAACCTTAAACGTTCAACCTTAAACATTCAACCTTAAACGTTCAACCTTAAACGTTCAACCTTAAACGTTCAACCTTAAACGTTCAACCTTAAAAGTTCAACCTTAAACGTTCAACCTTAAACGTTCAACCTTAAACGTTCAATCTTAAACGTTCAGCCTTAAACGTTCAACCTTAAACGTTCAATCTTAAACGTTCAACCTTAAACGTTCAACCTTAAACGTTCAACCTTAAACGTTCAACCTTAAACGTTCAACCTTAAACGTTCAACTTTAAACGTTCAAAATTAAATGTTTAACCTTAAACGTACAACCTTAAACGTTCAACCTTAAACGTTCAACCTTAAACATTCAACCTTAAACGTTCAACCTTAAACGTTCAATCTTAAACGTTCAACCTTAAACATTCAACCTTAAACGTTCAACCTTAAACATTCAACCTTAAACGTTCAACCTTAAACGTTCAACCTTAAACGTTCAACCTTAAACGTTCAACCTTAAAAGTTCAACCTTAAACGTTCAACCTTAAACGTTCAACCTTAAACGTTCAATCTTAAACGTTCAGCCTTAAACGTTCAACCTTAAACGTTCAATCTTAAACGTTCAGCCTTAAACGTTCAACCTTTTACGTTCAACCTTAAACGTTCAACCTTAAACGTTCACTCTTAAATGTTCAACCTTAAACGTTCAACCTTAAACTTTCAACCTTAAACGTTCAACCTTAAACGTTCAACCTTAAACGTTCAACCTTAAACGTTCAACCTTAAACGTTCAACCTTAAACCTTCAACCTTAAACGTTCAACCATAAACGTTCAACCTTAAACGTTCAAAATTAAACGTTCAACCTTAAACGTTAAACCTTAAACGTTCAACCTTAAACGTGAAACCTTAAACGTTCAACCTTAAACGTGAAACCTTAAACATTCAACCTTAAACGTGAAACCTTAAGTGTTCAACCTTAAACGTTCAACCATAAACGTTCAACCTTAAACGTTCAACCTTAAACGTTCAACCTTAAACGTTCAACCTTAAACGTTCAACCTTAAACGTTCAACCATAAACGTTCAACCTTAAACGTTCAACCTTAAACGTTCAACCTTAAACGTTCAACCTTAAACGTTCAACCTTAAACGTTCAACCTTAAACGTTCAACCTTAAACGTTCAACCTTAAACGTTCAACCTTAAACGTTCAACCTTAAACGTTCAACCTTAAACGTTCAACCTTAAACGTTCAACCTTAAACGTTCAACCTTAAACGTTCAACATTAAACGTTCAACCTTAAACGTTCAACCTTAAACGTTCAACCTTAAACGTTCAACCTTAAACGTTCAACCTTAAACGTTCAATCTTAAACGTTCAGCCTTAAACGTTCAACCTTAAACGTTCAATCTTAAACGTTCAGCCTTAAACGTTCAACCTTTTACGTTCAACCTTAAACGTTCAACCTTAAACGTTCACTCTTAAATGTTCAACCTTAAACGTTCAACCTTAAACTTTCAACCTTAAACGTTCAACCTTAAACGTTCAACCTTAAACGTTCAACCTTAAACGTTCAACCTTAAACGTTCAACCTTAAACCTTCAACCTTAAACGTTCAACCATAAACGTTCAACCTTAAACGTTCAAAATTAAACGTTCAACCTTAAACGTTAAACCTTAAACGTTCAACCTTAAACGTGAAACCTTAAACGTTCAACCTTAAACGTGAAACCTTAAACGTTCAACCTTAAACGTGAAACCTTAAGTGTTCAACCTTAAACGTTCAACCATAAACGTTCAACCTTAAACGTTCAACCTTAAACGTTCAACCTTAAACGTTCAACCTTAAACGTTCAACCTTAAACGTTCAACCTTAAACGTTCAACCATAAACGTTCAACCTTAAACGTTCAACCTTAAACGTTCAACCTTAAACGTTCAACCTTAAACGTTCAACCTTAAACGTTCAACCTTAAACGTTCAACCTTAAACGTTCAACCTTAAACGTTCAACCTTAAACGTTCAACCTTAAACGTTCAACCTTAAACGTTCAACTTTAAACGTTCAAAATTAAACGTTCAACCTTAAACGTACAACCTTAAACGTTCAACCTTAAACGTTCAACCTTAAACGTTCAACCTTAAATGTTCAACCTTAAACGTTCAACCTTAAACGTTCAACCTTAAACGTTCAACCTTAAAAACGTTCAACCTTAAACGTTCAACCTTAAACGTTCAAAATTAAACGTTCAACCTTAAACGTTCAACCTTAAACGTTCAACCTTAAACGTTCAACCTTAAACGTTCAAAATTAAACGTTCAACCTTAAACATTAAACCTTAAACGTTCAACCTTAAACGTGAAACCTTAAACGTCCAACCTTAAACGTTCAACCTTAAATGTTCAACCTTAAACGTTCAACCTTAAACGTTAAATCTTAAACGTTAAACCTTAAACATTCAACCTTAAACGTGAAACCTTAAACGTTCAACCTTAAATGTTCAACCTTAAACGTTCAACATTAAACGTTCAACCTTAAACGTTCAACCTTAAACGTTCAACCATAAACGATCAACCTTAAACGTTAAACCTTAAACGTTCAGCCTTAAACATGAAACCTTAAACGTGAAACCTTAAACGTGAAACCTTAAACGTTAAACCTTAAACGTTAAACCTTAAACGTTCAACCTTAAACGTTCAAGCTTAAACGTTCAAAATTAAACGTTCAACCTTAAACGTTCAACCTTAAACGTTCAACCTTAAACGTTCAAGCTTAAACGTTCAACCTTAAACGTTCAACCTTAAACGTTCAACCATAAACGTTCAACCTTAAACGTTCAACCTTAAACGTTCAACCTTAAACGTGCAACCTTAAACGTTCAACCTTAAACGTTCAACCTTAAACGTTCAACCTTAAACGTTCAACCTTAAACGTTCAACCTTAAACGTTCAACCTTAAACGTTCAACCTTAAACGTTCAACCTTAAACGTTCAACCTTAAACGTTCAACCTTAAACGTTCAACCTTAAACGTTCAACCTTAAACGATCAACCTTAAACGTTCAACCTTAAACGTTCAACCTTAAACGTTCAACATTAAACGTTCAACCTTAAACGTTCAAGCTGAAACGTTCAACCTTAAACGTTCAACCTTAAACGTTCAACCTTAAACGTTCAAAATTAAATGTTCAACCTTAAACGTTCAACCTTAAACGTTCAACCTTAAACGTTCAACCTTAAATGTTCAACCTTAAACGTTCAACCTTAAATGTTCAAAATTAAACGTTCAACCTTAAACGTACAACCTTAAACGTTCAACCTTAAACGTTCAATCTTAAACGTTCAGCCTTAAACGTTCAACCTTAAACGTTCAACCTTAAACGTTCAACCTTAAACGTTCAAAATTAAACGTTCAACCTTAAACGTTCAACCTTAAACGTACAACCTTAAACGTTCAACCTTAAACTTTCAACCTTAAACATTCAACCTTAAACGTTCAACCTTAAACGTTCAGCCTTAAACGTTCAGCCTTAAACGTTTAACCTTAAACGTTCAACCATAAACGTTCAACCTTAAACGTTCAACCTTAAACGTTCAACCTTAAACGTTCAACCTTAAACGTTCAACCTTAAACGTTCAACCTTAAACGTTCAACCTTAAACGTTCAACCTTAAACATTCAACCTTAAACGTGAAACCTTAACTGTTAAACCTTAAAAATTCAACCATAAACGTTCAACCTTAAACGTTCAACCTTAAACGTTCAACCTTAAACGTTCAACCTAAAATGTTCAACCTTAAACGTTCAACCTTAAACGTTCGACCTTAAACGTTCGACCTTAAACGTTCGACCTTAAACGTTCGACCTTAAACGTTCGACCTTAAACGTTCAACCTTAAACGTTCAACCTTAAACGTGAAACATTAAACATTAAACCTTAAACGTTAAACCTTAAACATTAAACCTTAAACGTTCAACCTTAAATGTTCAACCTTAAACGTTCAAAATTAAATGTTCATCCTTAAACATTCAACCTTAAACGTTCAACCTTAAACGTTCAACCTTAAACGTGAAACCTTAAACGTTCAACCTTAAACGTTCAACCTTAAACGTTCAACCATAAACGTTCAACCATAAACGTTCAACCTTAAACGTTCAACCTTAAACGTTCAACCTTAAACGTTCAACCTGAAACGTTCAACCTTAAACATTCAACCTTAAACGTTCAACCTTAAACATTCAACCTTAAATGTGAAACCTTAAGCGTTCAACCTTAAACGTTCAAAATTAAATGTTCAACCTTAAACGTTCAACCTTAAACGTTCAACCTTAAACGTTCAACCTTAAACGTTCAACCTTAAACGTTCAACCTTAAACGTTCAACCTTAAACGTTCAACCTTAAACGTTCAAAATTAAACGTTCACAATTAAACGTTCAACCTTAAACATTCAACCTTAAACGTTCAACCTTAAACGTTCAACCTTAAACGTTCAACCTTAAACGTTCAACCTTAAACGTTCAACCTTAAACGTTCAACCTTAAACGTTCAACCTTAAACGTTCAACCTTAAACGTTCAAGCTTAAACGTTCAAAATTAAACGTTCAACCTTAAACGTTCAACCTTAAACGTTCAACCTTAAACGTTCAAGCTTAAACGTTCAACCTTAAACGTTCAACCTTAAACGTTCAACCATAAACGTTCAACCTTAAACGTTCAACCTTAAACGTTCAACCTTAAACATGCAACCTTAACTGTTCAACCTTAAACGTTCAACCTTAAACGTTCAACCTTAAATGTTCAACCTTAAACGTTCAACCTTAAACGTTCAACCTTAAACGTTCAACCTTAAACGTTCACTCTTAAATGTTCAACCTTAAACGTTCAACCTTAAACTTTCAACCTTAAACGTTCAACCTTAAACGTTCAACCTTTAACGTTCAACCTTAAACGTTCAACCTTAAACCTTCAACCTTAAACGTTCAACCTTAAACGTTCAAAATTAAACGTTCAACCTTAAACGTTAAACCTTAAACGTTCAACCTTAAACGTGAAACCTTAAACGTTCAACCTTAAACGTGAAACCTACCTTAAACGTTCAACCTTAAACGTTCAACCTTAAACGTTCAACCTTAAACGTTCAACCTTAAACGTTCAACCATAAACGTTCAACCATAAACGTTCAACCTTAAACGTTCAACCTTAAACGTTCAACCTTAAACGTTCAACCTGAAACGTTCAACCTTAAACGTTCAACCTTAAACGTTCAACCTTAAACATTCAACCTTAAATGTGAAACCTTAAACGTTCAACCTTAAACGTTCAAAATTAAATGTTCAACCTTAAACGTTCAACCTTAAACGTTCAACCTTAAACGTTCAACCTTAAACGTTCAACCTTAAACGTTCAACCTTAAACGTTCAACCTTAAACGTTCAACCTTAAACGTTCAACCTTAAACGTTCACAATTAAACATTCAACCTTAAACATTCAACCTTAAACGTTCAACCTTAAACGTTCAACCTTAAACGTTCAAACCTTAAACGTTCAACCTTAAACGTTCAACCTTAAACGTTCAACCTTAAACGTTCAACCTTAAACGTTCAACCTTAAACGTTCAACCTTAAACGTTCAACCTTAAAAGTTCAACCTTAAACGTTCAACCTTAAACGTTCAACCTTACACGTTCAACCTTAAACGTTCAACCTTAAACGTTCAACTTTAAACGTTCAAAATTAAATGTTTACCTTAAACGTACAACCTTAAACGTTCAACCTTAAACGTTCAACCTTAAACGTTCAACCTTAAACGTTCAACCTTAAACGTTCAACCTTAAACGTTCAACCTTAAACGTTCAACCTTAAACGTTCAACCTTAAACGTTCAATCTTAAACGTTCAACCTTAAACGTTCAACCTTAAACTTTCAACCTTAAACGTTCAACCTTAAACATTCAACCTTAAACGTTCAACCTTAAACGTTCAACCTTAAACGTTCAACCTTAAAAGTTCAACCTTAAACGTTCAACCTTAAACGTTCAACCTTAAACGTTCAATCTTAAACGTTCAGCCTTAAACGTTCAACCTTAAACGTTCAATCTTAAACGTTCAACCTTAAACGTTCAACCTTAAACGTTCAACCTTAAACGTTCAACCTTAAACGTTCAACTTTAAACGTTCAAAATTAAATGTTTAACCTTAAACGTACAACCTTAAACGTTCAACCTTAAACGTTCAACCTTAAACATTCAACCTTAAACGTTCAACCTTAAACGTTCAATCTTAAACGTTCAACCTTGAACGTTCAACCTTAAACTTTCAACCTTAAACGTTCAACCTTAAACATTCAACCTTAAACGTTCAACCTTAAACGTTCAACCTTAAAAGTTCAACCTTAAACGTTCAACCTTAAACATTCAACCTTAAACGTTCAGCCTTAAACGTTCAACCTTAAACGTTCAATCTTAAACGTTCAGCCTTAAACGTTCAACCTTTTACGTTCAACCTTAAACGTTCAACCCTTAAACGTTCACTCTTAAATGTTCAACCTTAAACGTTCAACCTTAAACTTTCAACCTTAAACGTTCAACCTTAAACGTTCAACCTTAAACGTTCAACCTTAAACGTTCAACCTTAAACGTTCAACCTTAAACCTTCAACCTTAAACGTTCAACCATAAACGTTCAACCTTAAACGTTCAAAATTAAACGTTCAACCTTAAACATTAAACCTTAAACGTTCAACCTTAAATGTGAAACCTTAAACGTTCAACCTTAAACGTGAAACCTTAAACGTTCAACCTTAAACGTGAAACCTTAAGTGTTCAACCTTAAACGTTCAACCATAAACGTTCAACCTTAAACGTTCAACCTTAAACGTTCAACCTTAAACGTTCAAACCTTAAACGTTCAACCTTAAACGTTCAACCATAAACGTTCAACCTTAAACGTTCAACCTTAAACGTTCAACCTTAAACATTCAACCTTAAACGTTCAACCTTAAATGTTCAACCTTAAACGTTCAACCTTAAACGTTCAACCTTAAACGTTCAACCTTAAACGTTCAACCTTAAACGTTCAACCTTAAACGTTCAACCTTAAACGTTCAACCTTAAACGTTCAACCTTAAACGTTCAACCTTAAACGTTCAACCTTAAACGTTCAACCTTAAACGTTCAACCTTAAACGTTCAACCTTAAACGTTCAACTTTAAACGTTCAAAATTAAACGTTCAACCTTAAACGTACAACCTTAAACGTTCAACCTTAAACGTTCAACCTTAAACGTTCAACCTTAAACGTTCAACCTTAAACGTTCAACCTTAAACGTTCAACCTTAAACGTTCAACCTTAAAAAACGTTCAACCTTAAACGTTCAACCTTAAACGTTCAAAATTAAACGTTCAACCTTAAACGTTCAACCTTAAACGTTCAACCTTAAACGTTCAACCTTAAACGTTCAAAATTAAACGTTCAACCTTAAACATTAAACCTTAAACGTTCAACCTTAAACGTGAAACCTTAAACGTTCAACCTTAAACGTTCAACCTTAAACGTTAAATCTTAAACGTTAAACCTTAAACGTTCAACCTTAAACGTGAAACCTTAAACGTTCAACCTTAAACGTTCAACCTTAAACGTTCAACATTAAACGTTCAACCTTAAACGTTCAACCTTAAACATTCAACCATAAACGTTCAACCTTAAACGTTAAACCTTAAACGTTCAGGATTAAACGTGAAACCTTAAACGTGAAACCTTAACGTTTAAGCCTTAAACGTGAAACCTTAAACGTGAAACCTTAAACGTGAAACCTTTAACGTTAAACCTTAAACGTTAAACCTTAAACGTTCAAGCTTAAACGTTCAAAATTAAACGTTCAACCTTAAACGTTCAACCTTAAACGTTCAAGCTTAAACGTTCAACCTTAAACGTTCAACCTTAAACGTTCAACCATAAACGTTCAACCTTAAACGTTCAACCTTAAACGTTCAACCTTAAACGTGCAACCATAAATGTTCAACCTTAAACGTTCAACCTTAAACGTTCAACCTTAAACGTTCAACCTTAAACGTTCAACCTTAAACGTTCAACCTTAAACGTTCAACCTTAAACGTTCAACCTTAAACGTTCAACCTTAAACGTTCAACCTTAAACGTTCAACCTTAAACGTTCAACCTTAAACGTTCAACCTTAAACGTTCAACCTTAAACGTTCAACCTTAAACGTTCAACCTTAAACGTTCAAGCTTAAACGTTCAACCTTAAACGTTCAACCTTAAACGTTCAACCTTAAACGTTCAAAATTAAATGTTCAACCTTAAACGTTCAACCTTAAACGTTCAACCTTAAACGTTCAACCTTAAACGTTCAACCTTAAACGTTTAACCTTAAACGTTCAACCTTAAACGTTCAACCTTAAACGTTCAACCTTAAACGTTCAACCTTAAACGTTCAACCTTAAATGTTCAAAATTAAACGTTCAACCTTAAACATACAACCTTAAACGTTCAACCTTAAACGTTCAATCTTAAACGTTCAGCCTTAAACGTTCAACCTTAAACGTTCAACCTTAAACGTTCAACCTTAAACGTTCAAAATTAAACGTTCAACCTTAAACGTTCAACCTTAAACGTACAACCTTAAACGTTCAACCTTAAACTTTCAACCTTAAACATTCAACCTTAAACATTCAACCTTAAACGTTCAAAATTAAACGTTCAACCTTAAACGTTCAACCTTAAACGTTCAACCTTAAACGTTCAAAATTAAACGTTCAACCTTAAACATTCAACCTTAAACGTTCATCCTTAAACGTTCAACCTTAAACGTTTAACCTTAAACGTTCAACCTTAAACGTTCAACCTTAAACGTTCAACCTTAAACGTTCAACCTTAAACGTTCAGCCTTAAACATTCAACCTTAAATGTTCAATCTTAAACGTTCAACATTAAACGTTCAACCATAAACGTTCAACCTTAAACGTTCAACCTTAAACGTTCAACCTTAAACGTTCAACCTTAAACGTTCAACCTTAAACGTTCAACCTTAAACGTTCAACCTTAAACGTTCAACCTTAAACGTTCAACCTTAAACGTTCAACCTTAAACGTTCAACCTTAAACGTTCAACCTTAAACGTTCAACCTTAAACGTTCAACCTTAAACGTTCAACCTTAAACGTTCAACCTTAAACGTTCAACCTTAAACGTTCAACCTTAAACGTTCAACCTTAAACGTTCAACCTTAAACGTTCAACCTTAAACGTTCAACCTTAAACGTTCAACCATAAACGTTCAACCTTAAACGTTCAACCTTAAACGTTCAACCTTAAACGTTCAACCTTAAACGTTCAACCTTAAACGTTCAACCTTAAACGTTCAACCTTAAACGTTCAACCTTAAACGTTCAACCTTAAACGTTCAACCTTAAACGTTCAACCTTAAACGTTCAACCTTAAACGTTCAACCTTAAACGTTCAACCTTAAACGTTCAACCTTAAACGTTCAACCTTAAACGTTCAACCTTAAAGGTTCAACCTTAAACGTTCAAGCTTAAACGTTCAACCTTAAACGTTCAACCTTAAACGTTCATAATTAAATGTTCAACCTTAAACGTTCAACCTTAAACGTTCAACCTTAAACGTTCAACCTTAAACGTTCAACCTTAAACGTTTAACCTTAAACGTTCAACCTTAAACGTTCAACCTTAAACGTTCAACCTTAAACGTTCAACCTTAAACGTTCAACCTTAAATGTTCAAAATTAAACGTTCAACCTTAAACATACAACCTTAAACGTTCAACCTTAAACGTTCAATCTTAAACGTTCAGCCTTAAACGTTCAACCTTAAACGTTCAACCTTAAACGTTCAACCTTAAACGTTCAACCTTAAACGTTCAAAATTAAACGTTCAACCTTAAACGTTCAACCTTAAACGTACAACCTTAAACGTTCAACCTTAAACTTTCAACCTTAAACATTCAACCTTAAACATTCAACCTTAAACGTTCAAAATTAAACGTTCAACCTTAAATGTTCAACCTTAAACATTCAACCTTAAACGTTCAAAATTAAACGTTCAACCTTAAACGTTCAACCTTAAACGTTCATCCTTAAACGTTCAACCTTAAACGTTTAACCTTAAACGTTCAACCTTAAACGTTCAACCTTAAACGTTCAACCTTAAACGTTCAGCCTTAAACATTCAACCTTAAATGTTCAATCTTAAACGTTCAACATTAAACGTTCAACCATAAACGTTCAACCTTAAACGTTCAACCTTAAACGTTCAACCTTAAACGTTCAACCTTAAACGTTCAACCTTAAACGTTCAACCTTAAACGTTCAACCTTAAACGTTCAACCTTAAACGTTCAACCTTAAACGTTCAACCTTAAACGTTCACCCTTAAACGTTCAACCTTAAAAGTTCAACCTTAAACGTTCAACCTTAAACGTTCAACCTTAAACGTTCAATCTTAAACGTTCAGCCTTAAACATTCAAAATTAAACGTTCAACCTTAAACGTTCAACCTTAAACGCTCAACCTTAAAAGTTCAAAATTAAACGTTCAAAAATAAACGTTCAACCTAAAACGTTCAACCTTAAACGTTTAACCTTAAACATTCAACCTTAAACGTTCAACCTTAAACGTTCAACCTTAAACGTTCAACCTTAAACGTTCAGCCTTAAACGTTCAACCTTAAACGTTCAACCTTAAACGTTCAACCTTAAACGTTCAAAATTAAACGTTCAACCTTAAACGTACAACCTTAAACGTTCATCCTTAAACATTCAACCTTAAACGTTTAACCTTAAACGTTCAACCTTAAACGTTCAACCTTAAACGTTCAACCTTAAACGTTCAACCTTAAACGTTCAACCTTAAACGTTCAACCTTAAACGTTCAACCTTAAACGTTCAACCTTAAACGTTCAATCTTAAACGTTCATCCTTAAACGTTCAACCTTAAATGTTCAACCTTAAACGTTCAACCTTAAACGTTCAACCTTAAACGTTCAACCTTAAATGTTCAACCTTAAACGTTCAACCTTAAACGTGAAACCTTAAACTTGAAACCTTAAACATTAAACCTTAAACGTTCAACCTTAAACTTTCAAGCTTAAACGTTCAACCTTAAACGTTCAACCTTATACGTTCAAAATTAAACAATCAACCTTAAACGTTCAACCTTAAACGTTCAAAATTAAACGTTCAACATAAAACGTTCAATCTTAAACATTCAACCTTAAAAGTTCAACCTTAAACGTTCAAAATTAAACGTTCAACCTTAAACGTTCAACCTTAAACGTTCAACCTTAAAAGTTCAACCTTAAAAGTTCAACCTTAACTGTTCAACCTTAAACGTTCAACCTTATACGTTCAACCTTAATCGTTCAACCTTAAACGTTCAAACTTAAACGTTCAACCTTAAACGTTAAACCTTAAACGTTCAACCTTAAACGTTCAACCTTAAACGTTCAACCTTAAACGTTCAACCTTAAACGTTCAACCTTAAACGTTCAACCTTAAACGTTCAACTTTAAACGTTCAACCTTAAACGTTCAACCTTAAACGTTCAACCTTAAACGTTCAACCTTAAACGTTCAACCTTAAACGTGAAACCTTAAACGTGCAACCTTAAACATTAAACCTTAAACGTTCAACCTTAAACGTTCAAGCTTAAACGTTCAACCTTAAATGTTCAACCTTAAACGTTCAAAATTAAACGTTCAACCTTAAACGTTCAACCTTAAACGTTCAACCTTAAACGTTCAACCTTAAACGTTCAAGCTTAAACGTTCAAAATTAAACGTTCAACCTTAAACATTAAACCTTAAACGTTCAACCTTAAACGTTCAACCTTAAACGTTCAACCTTAAACGTTCAACCTTAAACGTTCAAAATTAAACGTTCAACCTTAAACATTAAACCTTAAACGTTCAACCTTAAACGTGAAACCTTAAACGTTCAACCTTAAACGTTCAACCTTAAATGTTCAACCTTAAACGTTCAACCTTAAACGTTAAATCTTAAACGTTAAACCTTAAACGTTCAACCTTAAACGTGAAACATTTAAACGTGAAACCTTAAACGTTCAACCTTAAACGTTCAACATTAAACGTTCAACCTTAAACGTTCAACCTTAAACATTCAACCATAAACGTTCAACCTTAAACGTTAAACCTTAAACGTTCAGCCTTAAACGTGAAACCTTAAACGTGAAACCTTAAACGTGAAACCTTTAACGTTAAACCTTAAACGTTAAACCTTAAACGTTCAAGCTTAAACGTTCAAAATTAAACGTTCAACCTTAAACGTTCAACCTTAAACGTTCAAGCTTAAACGTTCAACCTTAAACGTTCAACCTTAAACGTTCAACCATAAACGTTCAACCTTAAACGTTCAACCTTAAACGTTCAACCTTAAACGTGCAACCATAAATGTTCAACCTTAAACGTTCAACCTTAAACGTTCAACCTTAAACGTTCAACCTTAAACGTTCAACCTTAAATGTTCAACCTTAAACGTTCAACCTTAAACGTTCAACCTTAAACGTTCAACCTTAAACGTTCAACCTTAAACGTTCAACCTTAAACGTTCAACCTTAAACGTTCAACCTTAAACGTTCAACCTTAAACGTTCAACCTTAAACGTTCAACCTTAAACGTTCAAGCTTAAACGTTCAACCTTAAACGTTCAACCTTAAACGTTCAACCTCAAACGTTCAACCTTAAACGTTCAACCTTAAACGTTCAACCTTAAACGTTCAACCTTAAACGTTCAACCTTAAACGTTCAACCTTAAACGTTCAACCTTAAACGTTCAACCTTAAACGTTCAACGTTAAACGTTCAACCTTAAACGTTCAACCTTAAACGTTCAACCATAAACGTTCAACCTTAAACGTTCAACCTTAAACGTTCAACCTTAAATGTTCAACCTTAAACGTTCAACCTTAAACGTGAAACCTTAAACTTGAAACCTTAAACATTAAACCTTAAACGTTCAACCTTAAACTTTCAAGCTTAAACGTTCAACCTTAAACGTTCAACCTTATACGTTCAAAATTAAACAATCAACCTTAAACGTTCAACCTTAAACGTTCAAAATTAAACGTTCAACATAAAACGTTCAATCTTAAACATTCAACCTTAAAAGTTCAACCTTAAACGTTCAAAATTAAACGTTCAACCTTAAACGTTCAACCTTAAACGTTCAACCTTAAAAGTTCAACCTTAAAAGTTCAACCTTAACTGTTCAACCTTAAACGTTCAACCTTATACGTTCAACCTTAATCGTTCAACCTTAAACGTTCAAACTTAAACGTTCAACCTTAAACGTTAAACCTTAAACGTTCAACCTTAAACGTTCAACCTTAAACGTTCAACCTTAAACGTTCAACCTTAAACGTTCAACCTTAAACGTTCAACCTTAAACGTTCAACTTTAAACGTTCAACCTTAAACGTTCAACCTTAAACGTTCAACCTTAAACGTTCAACCTTAAACGTTCAACCTTAAACGTGAAACCTTAAACGTGCAACCTTAAACATTAAACCTTAAACGTTCAACCTTAAACGTTCAAGCTTAAACGTTCAACCTTAAATGTTCAACCTTAAACGTTCAAAATTAAACGTTCAACCTTAAACGTTCAACCTTAAACGTTCAACCTTAAACGTTCAACCTTAAACGTTCAAGCTTCAACGTTCAAAATTAAACGTTCAACCTTAAACATTAAACCTTAAACGTTCAACCTTAAACGTTCAACCTTAAACGTTCAACCTTAAACGTTCAACCTTAAACGTTCAAAATTAAACGTTCAACCTTAAACATTAAACCTTAAACGTTCAACCTTAAACGTGAAACCTTAAACGTTCAACCTTAAACGTTCAACCTTAAATGTTCAACCTTAAACGTTCAACCTTAAACGTTAAATCTTAAACGTTAAACCTTAAACGTTCAACCTTAAACGTGAAACATTTAAACGTGAAACCTTAAACGTTCAACCTTAAACGTTCAACATTAAACGTTCAACCTTAAACGTTCAACCTTAAACATTCAACCATAAACGTTCAACCTTAAACGTTAAACCTTAAACGTTCAGCCTTAAACGTGAAACCTTAAACGTGAAACCTTAAACGTGAAACCTTTAACGTTAAACCTTAAACGTTAAACCTTAAACGTTCAAGCTTAAACGTTCAAAATTAAACGTTCAACCTTAAACGTTCAACCTTAAACGTTCAAGCTTAAACGTTCAACCTTAAACGTTCAACCTTAAACGTTCAACCATAAACGTTCAACCTTAAACGTTCAACCTTAAACGTTCAACCTTAAACGTGCAACCATAAATGTTCAACCTTAAACGTTCAACCTTAAACGTTCAACCTTAAACGTTCAACCTTAAACGTTCAACCTTAAACGTTCAACCTTAAACGTTCAACCTTAAACGTTCAACCTTAAACGTTCAACCTTAAACGTTCAACCTTAAACGTTCAAGCTTAAACGTTCAACCTTAAACGTTCAACCTTAAACGTTCATAATTAAATGTTCAACCTTAAACGTTCAACCTTAAACGTTCAACCTTAAACGTTCAACCTTAAACGTTCAACCTTAAACGTTTAACCTTAAACGTTCAACCTTAAACGTTCAACCTTAAACGTTCAACCTTAAACGTTCAACCTTAAACGTTCAACCTTAAATGTTCAAAATTAAACGTTCAACCTTAAACATACAACCTTAAACGTTCAACCTTAAACGTTCAATCTTAAACGTTCAGCCTTAAACGTTCAACCTTAAACGTTCAACCTTAAACGTTCAACCTTAAACGTTCAACCTTAAACGTTCAAAATTAAACGTTCAACCTTAAACGTTCAACCTTAAACGTACAACCTTAAACGTTCAACCTTAAACTTTCAACCTTAAACATTCAACCTTAAACATTCAACCTTAAACGTTCAAAATTAAACGTTCAACCTTAAATGTTCAACCTTAAACATTCAACCTTAAACGTTCAAAATTAAACGTTCAACCTTAAACGTTCAACCTTAAACGTTCATCCTTAAACGTTCAACCTTAAACGTTTAACCTTAAACGTTCAACCTTAAACGTTCAACCTTAAACGTTCAACCTTAAACGTTCAGCCTTAAACATTCAACCTTAAATGTTCAATCTTAAACGTTCAACATTAAACGTTCAACCATAAACGTTCAACCTTAAACGTTCAACATTAAACGTTCAACCTTAAACGTTCAACCTTAAACGTTCAACCTTAAACGTTCAACCTTAAACGTTCAACCTTAAACGTTCAACCTTAAACGTTCAACCTTAAACGTTCAACCTTAAACGTTCAACCTTAAACGTTCAACCTTAAAAGTTCAACCTTAAACGTTCAACCTTAAACGTTCAACCTTAAACGTTCAATCTTAAACGTTCAGCCTTAAACATTCAACCTTAAACGTTCAACCTTAAACGTTCAACCTTAAACGCTCAACCTTAAAAGTTCAAAATTAAACGTTCAAAAATAAACGTTCAACCTAAAACGTTCAACCTTAAACGTTCAACCTTAAACGTTCAACCTTAAACGTTTAACCTTAAACATTCAACCTTAAACGTTCAACCTTAAACGTTCAACCTTAAACGTTCAACCTTAAACGTTCAGCCTTAAACGTTCAACCTTAAACGTTCAACCTTAAACGTTCAACCTTAAACGTTCAAAATTAAACGTTCAACCTTAAACGTTCAACCTTAAACGTTCATCCTTAAACGTTCAACCTTAAATGTTTAACCTTAAACGTTCAACCTTAAACGTTCAACCTTAAACGTTCAACCTTAAACGTTCAACCTTAAACGTTCAACCTTAAACGTTCAACCTTAAACGTTCAACCTTAAACGTTCAACCTTAAACGTTCAATCTTAAACGTTCATCCTTAAACGTTCAACCTTAAATGTTCAACCTTAAATGTTCAACCTTAAACGTTCAACCTTAAACGTTCAACCTTAAACGTTCAACCTTAAACGTTCAACCTTAAATGTTCAACCTTAAACGTTCAACCTTAAACGTGAAACCTTAAACTTGAAACCTTAAACATTAAACCTTAAACGTTCAACCTTAAACTTTCAAGCTTAAACGTTCAACCTTAAACGTTCAACCTTATACGTTCAAAATTAAACAATCAACCTTAAACGTTCAACCTTAAACGTTCAAAATTAAACGTTCAACATAAAACGTTCAATCTTAAACATTCAACCTTAAAAGTTCAACCTTAAACGTTCAAAATTAAACGTTCAACCTTAAACGTTCAACCTTAAACGTTCAACCTTAAAAGTTCAACCTTAAAAGTTCAACCTTAACTGTTCAACCTTAAACGTTCAACCTTATACGTTCAACCTTAATCGTTCAACCTTAAACGTTCAAACTTAAACGTTCAACCTTAAACGTTAAACCTTAAACGTTCAACCTTAAACGTTCAACCTTAAACGTTCAACCTTAAACGTTCAACCTTAAACGTTCAACCTTAAACGTTCAACCTTAAACGTTCAACTTTAAACGTTCAACCTTAAACGTTCAACCTTAAACGTTCAACCTTAAACGTTCAACCTTAAACGTTCAACCTTAAACGTGAAACCTTAAACGTGCAACCTTAAACATTAAACCTTAAACGTTCAACCTTAAACGTTCAAGCTTAAACGTTCAACCTTAAATGTTCAACCTTAAACGTTCAAAATTAAACGTTCAACCTTAAACGTTCAACCTTAAACGTTCAACCTTAAACGTTCAACCTTAAACGTTCAAGCTTAAACGTTCAAAATTAAACGTTCAACCTTAAACATTAAACCTTAAACGTTCAACCTTAAACGTTCAACCTTAAACGTTCAACCTTAAACGTTCAACCTTAAACGTTCAAAATTAAACGTTCAACCTTAAACATTAAACCTTAAACGTTCAACCTTAAACGTGAAACCTTAAACGTTCAACCTTAAACGTTCAACCTTAAATGTTCAACCTTAAACGTTCAACCTTAAACGTTAAATCTTAAACGTTAAACCTTAAACGTTCAACCTTAAACGTGAAACCTTAAACGTGAAACCTTAAACGTTCAACCTTAAACGTTCAACATTAAACGTTCAACCTTAAACGTTCAACCTTAAACATTCAACCATAAACGTTCAACCTTAAACGTTCAACCTTAAACGTTCAGCCTTAAACGTGAAACCTTAAACGTGAAACCTTAAACGTGAAACCTTTAACGTTAAACCTTAAACGTTAAACCTTAAACGTTCAAGCTTAAACGTTCAAAATTAAACGTTCAACCTTAAACGTTCAACCTTAAACGTTCAAGCTTAAACGTTCAACCTTAAACGTTCAACCTTAAACGTTCAACCTTAAACGTTCAACCTTAAACGTGCAACCATAAATGTTCAACCTTAAACGTTCAACCTTAAACGTTCAACCTTAAACGTTCAACCTTAAACGTTCAACCTTAAACGTTCAACCTTAAACGTTCAACCTTAAACGTTCAACCTTAAACGTTCAACCTTAAACGTTCAACCTTAAACGTTCAACCTTAAACGTTCAACCTTAAACGTTCAACCTTAAACGTTCAACCTTAAACGTTCAACCTTAAACGTTCAACCTTAAACGTTCAACCTTAAACGTTCAACCTTAAACGTTCAACCTTAAACGTTCAAGCTTAAACGTTCAAAATTAAATGTTCAACCTTAAACGTTCAACCTTAAACGTTCAACCTTAAACGTTCAACCTTAAACGTTCAACCTTAAACGTTTAACCTTAAACGTTCAACCTTAAACGTTCAACCTTAAACGTTCAACCTTAAACGTTCAACCTTAAACGTTCAACCTTAAATGTTCAAAATTAAACGTTCAACCTTAAACATACAACCTTAAACATACAACCTTAAACGTTCAACCTTAAACGTTCAATCTTAAACGTTCAGCCTTAAACGTTTAAACCTTAAACGTTCAACCTTAAACGTTCAACCTTAAACGTTCAAAATTAAACGTTCAACCTTAAACGTTCAACCTTAAACGTACAACCTTAAACGTTCAACCTTAAACTTTCAACCTTAAACATTCAACCTTAAACATTCAACCTTAAACGTTCAAAATTAAACGTTCAACCTTAAACGTTCAACCTTAAACGTTCAACCTTAAACGTTCAAAATTAAACGTTCAACCTTAAACGTTCAACCTTAAACGTTCATCCTTAAACGTTCAACCTTAAACGTTTAACCTTAAACGTTCAACCTTAAACGTTCAACCTTAAACGTTCAACCTTAAACGTTCAACCTTAAACGTTCAGCCTTAAACATTCAACCTTAAATGTTCAATCTTAAACGTTCAACATTAAACGTTCAACCATAAACGTTCAACCTTAAACGTTCAACCTTAAACGTTCAACCTTAAACGTTCAACCTTAAACGTTCAACCTTAAACGTTCAACCTTAAACGTTCAACCTTAAACGTTCAACCTTAAACGTTCAACCTTAAACGTTCAACCTTAAACGTTCAACCTTAAACGTTCAACCTTAAACGTTCAACCTTAAACGTTCAACCTTAAACGTTCAACCTTAAACGTTCAACCTTAAACGTTCAACCTTAAACGTTCAACCTTAAACGTTCAACCTTAAACGTTCAACCTTAAACGTTCAACCTTAAACGTTCAACCTTAAACGTTCAACCTTAAACGTTCAACCTTAAACGTTCAACCATAAACGTTCAACCTTAAACGTTCAACCTTAAACGTTCAACCTTAAACGTTCAACCTTAAACGTTCAACCTTAAACGTTCAACCTTAAACGTTCAACCTTAAACGTTCAACCTTAAACGTTCAACCTTAAACGTTCAACCTTAAACGTTCAACCTTAAACGTTCAACCTTAAACGTTCAACCTTAAACGTTCAACCTTAAACGTTCAACCTTAAACGTTCAAGCTTAAACGTTCAACCTTAAACGTTCAACCTTAAACGTTCATAATTAAATGTTCAACCTTAAACGTTCAACCTTAAACGTTCAACCTTAAACGTTCAACCTTAAACGTTCAACCTTAAACGTTTAACCTTAAACGTTCAACCTTAAACGTTCAACCTTAAACGTTCAACCTTAAACGTTCAACCTTAAACGTTCAACCTTAAATGTTCAAAATTAAACGTTCAACCTTAAACATACAACCTTAAACGTTCAACCTTAAACGTTCAATCTTAAACGTTCAGCCTTAAACGTTCAACCTTAAACGTTCAACCTTAAACGTTCAACCTTAAACGTTCAACCTTAAACGTTCAAAATTAAACGTTCAACCTTAAACGTTCAACCTTAAACGTACAACCTTAAACGTTCAACCTTAAACTTTCAACCTTAAACATTCAACCTTAAACATTCAACCTTAAACGTTCAAAATTAAACGTTCAACCTTAAATGTTCAACCTTAAACATTCAACCTTAAACGTTCAAAATTAAACGTTCAACCTTAAACGTTCAACCTTAAACGTTCATCCTTAAACGTTCAACCTTAAACGTTTAACCTTAAACGTTCAACCTTAAACGTTCAACCTTAAACGTTCAACCTTAAACGTTCAGCCTTAAACATTCAACCTTAAATGTTCAATCTTAAACGTTCAACATTAAACGTTCAACCATAAACGTTCAACCTTAAACGTTCAACCTTAAACGTTCAACCTTAAACGTTCAACCTTAAACGTTCAACCTTAAACGTTCAACCTTAAACGTTCAACCTTAAACGTTCAACCTTAAACGTTCAACCTTAAACGTTCAACCTTAAACGTTCAACCTTAAAAGTTCAACCTTAAACGTTCAACCTTAAACGTTCAACCTTAAACGTTCAATCTTAAACGTTCAGCCTTAAACATTCAACCTTAAACGTTCAACCTTAAACGTTCAACCTTAAACGCTCAACCTTAAAAGTTCAAAATTAAACGTTCAAAAATAAACGTTCAACCTAAAACGTTCAACCTTAAACGTTCAACCTTAAACGTTCAACCTTAAACGTTTAACCTTAAACATTCAACCTTAAACGTTCAACCTTAAACGTTCAACCTTAAACGTTCAACCTTAAACGTTCAGCCTTAAACGTTCAACCTTAAACGTTCAACCTTAAACGTTCAACCTTAAACGTTCAAAATTAAACGTTCAACCTTAAACGTTCAACCTTAAACGTTCATCCTTAAACGTTCAACATTAAACGTTTAACCTTAAACGTTCAACCTTAAACGTTCAACCTTAAACGTTCAACCTTAAACGTTCAACCTTAAACGTTCAACCTTAAACGTTCAACCTTAAACGTTCAACCTTAAACGTTCAACCTTAAACGTTCAATCTTAAACGTTCATCCTTAAACGTTCAACCTTAAATGTTCAACCTTAAATGTTCAACCTTAAACGTTCAACCTTAAACGTTCAACCTTAAACGTTCAACCTTAAATGTTCAACCTTAAACGTTCAACCTTAAACGTTCAACCTTAAACGTGAAACCTTAAACTTGAAACCTTAAAAATTCAACCATAAACGTTCAACCTTAAACGTTCAACCTTAAACGTTCAACCTTAAACGTTCAACCTTATACGTTCAAAATTAAACAATCAACCTTAAACGTTCAACCTTAAACGTTCAAAATTAAACGTTCAACATAAAACGTTCAATCTTAAACATTCAACCTTAAAAGTTCAACCTTAAACGTTCAAAATTAAACGTTCAACCTTAAACGTTCAACCTTAAACGTTCAACCTTAAAAGTTCAACCTTAAAAGTTCAACCTTAACTGTTCAACCTTAAACGTTCAACCTTATACGTTCAACCTTAATCGTTCAACCTTAAACGTTCAAACTTAAACGTTCAACCTTAAACGTTAAACCTTAAACCGTTCAACCCTTAAACGTTCAACCTTAAACGTTCAACCTTAAACGTTCAACCTTAAACGTTCAACCTTAAACGTTCAACCTTAAACGTTCAACTTTAAACGTTCAACCTTAAACGTTCAACCTTAAACGTTCAACCTTAAACGTTCAACCTTAAACGTTCAACCTTAAACGTGAAACCTTAAACGTGCAACCTTAAACATTAAACCTTAAACGTTCAACCTTAAACGTTCAAGCTTAAACGTTCAACCTTAAATGTTCAACCTTAAACGTTCAAAATTAAACGTTCAACCTTAAACGTTCAACCTTAAACGTTCAACCTTAAACGTTCAAGCTTAAACGTTCAAGCTTAAACGTTCAACCTTAAACGTTCAAAATTAAATGTTCAACCTTAAACGTTCAACCTTAAACGTTCAACCTTAAACGTTCAACCTTAAACGTTCAACCTTAAACGTTTAACCTTAAACGTTCAACCTTAAACGTTCAACCTTAAACGTTCAACCTTAAACGTTCAACCTTAAATGTTCAACCTTAAACGTTCAACCTTAAACGTTCAACCTTAAACGTTCAAGCTTAAACGTTCAACCTTAACGTTCAACCTTAAACGTGCAACCTTAAATGTTCAACCTTAAATGTTCAACCTTAAATGTTCAACCTTAAACGTTCAACCTTAAACGTTCAACCTTAACGTTCAACCTTAAACGTTCAACCTTAAACGTTCAACCTTAAACGTTCAAGCTTAAACGTTCAACCTTAAACGTTCAACCTTAAACGTTCATAATTAAATGTTCAACCTTAAACGTTCAACCTTAAATGTTCAACCTTAAACGTTCAACCTTAAACGTTCAACCTTAAACGTTCAAGCTTAAACGTTCAACCTTAAACGTTCAACCTTAAACGTGCAACCTTAAATGTTCAACCTTAAATGTTCAACCTTAAATGTTCAACCTTAAACGTTCAACCTTAAACGTTCAACCTTAAACGTTCAACCTTAAACGTTCAACCTTAAACGTTCAACCTTAAACGTTCAACCTTAAACGTTCAACCTTAAATGTTCAAGCTTAAACGTTCAACCTTAAACGTTCAACCTTAAACGTTCAACCTTAAACGTTCAAAATTAAATGTTCAACCTTAAACGTTCAACCTTAAACGTTCAACCTTAAACGTTCAACCTTAAACGTTCAACCTTAAACGTTTAACCTTAAACGTTCAACCTTAAACGTTCAACCTTAAACGTTCAACCTTAAACGTTCAACCTTAAACGTTCAACCTTAAACGTTCAACCTTAAATGTTCAAAATTAAACGTTCAACCTTAAACATACAACCTTAAACGTTCAACCTTAAACGTTCAATCTTAAACGTTCAGCCTTAAACGTTCAACCTTAAACGTTCAACCTTAAACGTTCAAAATTAAACGTTCAACCTTAAACGTTCAACCTTAAACGTACAACCTTAAACGTTCAACCTTAAACTTTCAACCTTAAACATTCAACCTTAAACATTCAACCTTAAACGTTCAAAATTAAACGTTCAACCTTAAACGTTCAACCTTAAACGTTCAACCTTAAACGTTCAAAATTAAACGTTCAACCTTAAACGTTCAACCTTAAACGTTCATCCTTAAACGTTCAACCTTAAACGTTTAACCTTAAACGTTCAACCTTAAACATTCAACCTTAAACATTCAACCTTAAACGTTCAATCTTAAACGTTCAACATTAAACGTTCAACCATAAACGTTCAACCTTAAACGTTCAACCTTAAACGTTCAACCTTAAACGTTCAACCTTAAACGTTCAACCTTAAACGTTCAACCTTAAACGTTCAACCTTAAACGTTCAACCTTAAACGTTCAACCTTAAACGTTCAACCTTAAACGTTCAACCTTAAACGTTCAACCTTAAACGTTCAACCTTAAACGTTCAACCTTAAACGTTCAACCTTAAACGTTCAACCTTAAACGTTCAACCTTAAACGTTCAACCTTAAACGTTCAACCTTAAACGTTCAACCTTAAACGTTCAACCTTAAACGTTCAACCTTAACCTTAAACGTTCAACCTTAAACGTTCAACCTTAAACGTTCAACCTTAAACGTTCAACCTTAAACGTTCAACCTTAAACGTTCAACCTTAAATGTTCAACCTTAAATGTTCAACCTTAAACGTTCAACCTTAAACGTTCAACCTTAAACGTTCAACCTTAAATGTTCAACCTTAAACGTTCAACCTTAAACGTTCAACCTTAAACGTGAAACCTTAAACTTGAAACCTTAAACATTAAACCTTAAACGTTCAACCTTAAACTTTCAAGCTTAAACGTTCAACCTTAAACGTTCAACCTTATACGTTCAAAATTAAACAATCAACCTTAAACGTTCAACCTTAAACGTTCGACCTTAAACGTTCGACCTTAAACGTTCGACCTTAAACGTTCGACCTTAAACGTTCAACCTTAAACGTGAAACATTAAACATTAAACCTTAAACGTTAAACCTTAAACGTTAAACCTTAAACGTTCAACCTTAAATGTTCAACCTTAAACGTTCAAAATTAAATGTTCATCCTTAAACGTTCAACCTTAAACGTTCAACCTTAAACGTTCAACCTTAAACGTGAAACCTTAAACGTTCAACCTTAAACGTTCAACCTTAAACGTTCAACCTTAAACGTTCAACCATAAACGTTCAACCATAAACGTTCAACCTTAAACGTTCAACCTTAAACGTTCAACCTTAAACGTTCAACCTGAAATGTTCAACCTTAAACGTTCAACCTTAAACGTTCAACCTTAAACATTCAACCTTAAATGTGAAACCTTAAGCGTTCAACCTTAAACGTTCAAAATTAAATGTTCAACCTTAAACGTTCAACCTTAAACGTTCAACCTTAAACGTTCAACCTTAAACGTTCAACCTTAAACGTTCAAAATTAAACGTTCACAATTAAACGTTCAACCTTAAACGTTCAACCTTAAACGTTCAACCTTAAACGTTCAACCTTAAACGTTCAACCTTAAACGTTCAACCTTAAACGTTCAACCTTAAACGTTCAAGCTTAAACGTTCAAAATTAAACGTTCAACCTGAAACGTTCAACCTTAAACGTTCAACCTTAAACGTTCAAGCTTAAACGTTCAACCTTAAA
This sequence comes from Brachycybe producta, assembly GCA_036925085.1. NCBI lineage: Eukaryota > Metazoa > Arthropoda > Diplopoda > Playtdesmida > Andrognathidae > Brachycybe > Brachycybe producta. Next base: position 84,746 of record JAUPFP010000163.1, read on the forward strand.
CGTTCAACCTTAAACGTTCAACCATAAACGTTCAACCTTAAACGTTCAACCTTAAACGTTCAACCTTAAACGTGCAACCTTAACTGTTCAACCTTAAACGTTCAACCTTAAACGTTCAACCTTAAACGTTCAACCTTAAACGTTCAACCTTAAACGTTCAACCTTAAACGTTCACTCTTAAATGTTCAACCTTAAACGTTAAACCTTAAACTTTCAACCTTAAACGTTCAACCTTAAACGTTCAACCTTTAACGTTCAACCTTAAACGTTCAACCTTAAACCTTCAACCTTAAACGTTCAACCTTAAACGTTCAACCTTAAACGTTCAAAATTAAACGTTCAACCTTAAACGTTAAACCTTAAACGTTCAACCTTAAACGTGAAACCTTAAACGTTCAACCTTAAACGTGAAACCTTAAACGTTCAACCTTAAACGTGAAACCTTAAGTGTTCAACCTTAAACATTCAACCATAAATGTTCAACCTTAAACGTTCAACCTTAAACGTTCAACCTTAAACGTTCAACCTTAAACGTTCAACCTTAAACGTTCAACCATAAACGTTCAACCTTAAACGTTCAACCTTAAATGTTCAACCTTAAACGTTCAACCTTAAACGTTCAACCTTAAATGTTCAACCTTAAACGTTCAACCTTAAACGTTCAACCTTAAACGTTCAACCTTAAACGTTCAACCTTAAACGTTCAACCTTAAACGTTCAACCTTAAACGTTCAACCTTAAACGTTCATCCTTAAATGTTCAACCTTAAACGTTCAACCTTAAACGTTCAACCTTAAACGTTCAACCTTAAACGTTCAACCTTAAACGTTCAACCTTAAACGTGAAACCTTAAACGTTCAACCTTAAACGTTCAACCTTAAACGTTCAACCTTAAACGTTAAACTTTAAACGTTCAAATTAAACGTTCAACCTTAAACGTACAACCTTAAACGTTCAACCTTAAACGTTCAACCTTAAACGTTCAACCTTAAACGTTCAACCTTAAACGTTCAACCTTAAACGTTCAACCTTAAACGTTCAACCTTAAACGTTCAACCTTAAACGTTCAACCTTAAACGTTCAACCTTAAACGTTCAACCTTAAACGTTCAACCTTAAACGTTCAACCTTAAACGTTCAACCTTAAACGTTCAACCTTAAACGTTCAAGCTTAAACGTTCAACCTTAAACGTTCAATCTTAAACGTTCAGCCTTAAACGTTCAACCTTAAACGTTCAACCTTAAACGTTCAACCTTAAACGTTCAAAATTAAACGTTCAACCTTAAACGTTCAACCTTAAACGTACAACCTTAAACGTTCAACCTTAAACTTTCAACCTTAAACATTCAAACTTAAACATTCAACCTTAAACGTTCAAAATTAAACGTTCAACCTTAAACGTTCAACCTTAAACATTCAACCTTAAACGTTCAAAATTAAACGTTCAACCTTAAACGTTCAACCTTAAACGTTCATCCTTAAACGTTCAACCTTAAACGTTTAACCTTAAACGTTCAACCTTAAACGTTCAACCTTAAACGTTCAACCTTAAACGTTCAGCCTTAAACATTCAACCTTAAATGTTCAATCTTAAACGTTCAACATTAAACGTTCAACCATAAACGTTCAACCTTAAACGTTCAACCTTAAACGTTCAACCTTAAACGTTCAACCTTAAACGTTCAACCTTAAACGTTCAACCTTAAACGTTCAACCTTAAACGTTCAACCTTAAACGTTCAACCTTAAACGTTCAACCTTAAACGTTCAACCTTAAACGTTCAACCTTAAACGTTCAACCTTAAACGTTCAACCTTAAACGTTCAACCTTAAACGTTCAACCTTAAACGTTCAACCTTAAACGTTCAACCTTAAACGTTCAACCTTAAACGTTCAACCTTAAACGTTCAACCTTAAACGTTCAACCTTAAACGTTCAACCTTAAAAGTTCAACCTTAAACGTTCAACCTTAAACGTTCAACCTTAAACGTTCAACCTTAAACGTTCAACCTTAAACGTTCAACCTTAAACGTTCAACCTTAAACGTTCAACCTTAAACGTTCAACCTTAAACGTTCAACCTTAAACGTTCAACCTTAAACGTTCAACCTTAAACGTTCAACCTTAAACGTTCAACCTTAAACGTTCAACCTTAAACGTTCAACCTTAAACGTTCAACCATAAACGTTCAACCTTAAACGTTCAACCTTAAACGTTCAACCTTAAACGTTCAACCTTAAACGTTCAACCTTAAACGTTCAACCTTAAACGTTCAACCTTAAACATTCAACCTTAAATGTGAAACCTTAACTGTTAAACCTTAAAAATTCAACCATAAACGTTCAACCTTAAACGTTCAACCTTAAACGTTCAACCTTAAACGTTCAACCTAAAATGTTCAACCTTAAACGTTCAACCTTAAACGTTCGACCTTAAACGTTCGACCTTAAACGTTCGACCTTAAACGTTCGACCTTAAACGTTCGACCTTAAACGTTCAACCTTAAACGTTCAACCTTAAACGTGAAACATTAAACATTAAACCTTAAACGTTAAACCTTAAACGTTAAACCTTAAACGTTAAACCTTAAACGTTCAACCTTAAATGTTCAACCTTAAACGTTCAAAATTAAATGTTCATCCTTAAACGTTCAACCTTAAACGTTCAACCTTAAACGTGAAACCTTAAATGTTCAACCTTAAACGTTCAACCTTAAACGTTCAACCTTAAACGTTCAACCATAAACGTTCAACCATAAACGTTCAACCTTAAACGTTCAACCTTAAACGTTCAACCTTAAACGTTCAACCTGAAACGTTCAACCTTAAACGTTCAACCTTAAACGTTCAACCTTAAACATTCAACCTTAAATGTGAAACCTTAAGCGTTCAACCTTAAACGTTCAAAATTAAATGTTCAACCTTAAACGTTCAACCTTAAACGTTCAACCTTAAACGTTCAACCTTAAACGTTCAACCTTAAACGTTCAACCTTAAACGTTCAAAATTAAACGTTCACAATTAAACGTTCAACCTTAAACATTCAACCTTAAACGTTCAACCTTAAACGTTCAACCTTAAACGTTCAACCTTAAACGTTCAACCTTAAACGTTCAACCTTAAACGTTCAACCTTAAACGTTCAACCTTAAACGTTCAAGCTTAAACGTTCAAAATTAAACGTTCAACCTTAAACGTTCAACCTTAAACGTTCAAGCTTAAACGTTCAACCTTAAACGTTCAACCTTAAACGTTCAACCATAAACGTTCAACCTTAAACGTTCAACCTTAAACGTTCAACCTTAAACGTGCAACCTTAACTGTTCAACCTTAAACGTTCAACCTTAAACGTTCAACCTTAAACGTTCAACCTTAAACGTTCAACCTTAAACGTTCAACCTTAAACGTTCAACCTTAAACGTTCAACCTTAAACGTTCAACCTTAAACGTTCACTCTTAAATGTTCAACCTTAAACGTTAAACCTTAAACTTTCAACCTTAAACGTTCAACCTTAAACGTTCAACCTTTAACGTTCAACCTTAAACGTTCAACCTTAAACCTTCAACCTTAAACGTTCAACCTTAAACGTTCAACCTTAAACGTTCAACCTTAAACGTTCAAAATTAAACGTTCAACCTTAAACGTTAAACCTTAAACGTTCAACCTTAAACGTGAAACCTTAAACGTTCAACCTTAAACGTGAAACCTTAAACGTTCAACCTTAAACGTGAAACCTTAAGTGTTCAACCTTAAACATTCAACCATAAACGTTCAACCTTAAAAGTTCAACCTTAAACGTTCAACCTTAAACGTTCAACCTTTAACGTTCAACCTTAAACGTTCAACCATAAACGTTCAACCTTAAACGTTCAACCTTAAATGTTCAACCTTAAACGTTCAACCTTAAACGTTCAACCTTAAATGTTCAACCTTAAACGTTCAACCTTAAACGTTCAACCTTAAACGTTCAACCTTAAACGTTCAACCTTAAACGTTCAACCTTAAACGTTCAACCTTAAACGTTCAACCTTAAATGTTCAACCTTAAACGTTCAACCTTAAACGTTCAACCTTAAACGTTCAACCTTAAACGTTCAACCTTAAACGTTCAACCTTAAACGTTCAACCTTAAACGTTCAACCTTAAACGTTCAACCTTAAACGTTCAACCTTAAACGTTCAACCTTTAAAACTCCTTAAACGTTAAACCTTAAACGTTCAACCTTAAACGTTCAAGCCTTAAACGTTCAAAATTAAACGTTCAACCTTAAACGTTCAACCTTAAACGTTCAACCTTAAACGTTCAAGCTTAAACGTTCAACCTTAAACGTTCAACCTTAAACGTTCAACCTTAAACGTTCAACCTTAAACGTTACCTTAAACGTTCAACTTAAACGGTCAACCTTAAACGTTCAACCTTAAACGTTCAACCTTAAACGTTCAACCTTAAACGTTCAACCTTAAACGTTCAACCTTAAACGTTCAACCTTAAACGTTCAACCTTAAACGTTCAACCTTAACGTTCAACCTTAAACGTTCAACCTTAAACGTTCAACCTTAAACGTTCAAGCTTAAACGTTCAACCTTAAACGTTCAACCTTAAACGTTCAACCTTAAACGTTCAAAATTAAACGTTCAACCTTAAACGTTCAACCTTAAACGTTCAACCTTAAACGTTCAACCTTAAACGTTCAACCTTAAACGTTTAACCTTAAACGTTCACCTTAAACGTTCAACCTTAAACGTTCAACCTTAAATGTTCAACCTTAAACGTTCAACCTTAAACGTTCAACCTTAAACGTTCAACCTTAAACGTTCAACCTTAAACGTTCAACCTTAAACATACAACCTTAAACGTTCAACCTTAAACGTTCAATCTTAAACGTTCAGCCTTAAACGTTCAACCTTAAACGTTCAACCTTAAACGTTCAACCTTAAACGTTCAAAATTAAACGTTCAACCTTAAACGTTCAACCTTAAACGTACAACCTTAAACGTTCAACCTTAAACTTTCAACCTTAAACATTCAACCTTAAACATTCAACCTTAAATGTTCAAAATTAAACGTTCAACCTTAAACGTTCAACCTTAAACATTCAACCTTAAACGTTCAAAATTAAACGTTCAACCTTAAACGTTCAACCTTAAACGTTCATCCTTAAACGTTCAACCTAAACGTTTAACCTTAAACGTTCAACATTAAACGTTCAACCTTAAACGTTCAACCTTAAACGTTCAGCCTTAAACATTCAACCTTAAATGTTCAATCTTAAACGTTCAACATTAAACATTCAACCATAAACGTTCAACCTTAAACGTTCAACCTTAAACGTTCAACCTTAAACGTTCAACCTTAAACGTTCAACCTTAAACGTTCAACCTTAAACGTTCAACTTAAACGTTCAACCTTAAACGTTCACCTTAAACGTTCAACCTTAAAAGTTCAACCTTAAACGTTCAACCTTAAACGTTCAACCTTAAACGTTCAATCTCTTAAACGTTCAGCCTTAAACATTCAACCTTAAACGTTCAACCTTAAACGTTCAACCTTAAACGCTCAACCTTAAAAGTTCAAAATTAAACGTTCAAAAATAAACGTTCAACCTAAAACGTTCAACCTTAAACGTTCAACCTTAAACGTTCAACCTTAAACGTTTAAACCTTAAACATTCAACCTTAAACGTTCAACCTTAAACGTTCAACCTTAAACGTTCAACCTTAAACGTTCAGCCTTAAACGTTCACCCTTAAACGTTCAACCTTAAATGTTCAACCTTAAACGTTCAAAATTAAACGTTCAACCTTAAACGTTCAACCTTAAACGTACAACCTTAAACGTTCAACCTTAAACTTTCAACCTTAAACATTCAACCTTACACATTCAACCTTAAACGTTCAAAATTAAACGTTCAACCTTTAACGTTCAACTTAAACGTTCATCCTTAAACGTTCAACCTTAAACGTTTAACCTTAAACGTTCAACCTTAAACGTTCAACCTTAAACGTTCAACCTTAAACGTTCAACCTTAAACGTTCAACCTTAAACGTTCAACCTTAAACGTTCACCTTAAACGTTCAATCTTAAACGTTCATCCTTAAACGTTCAACCTTAAACGTTCAACCTTAAACGTTCAACCTTAAACGTTCAACCTTAAACGTTCAACCTTAAACGTGAAACCTTAAACTTGAAACTTAAACATTAAACCTTAAACGTTCAACCTTAAACTTTCAAGCTTAAACGTTCAACCTTAAACGTTCAACCTTATACGTTCAAAATTAAACAATCAACCTTAAACGTTCAACCTTAAACGTTCAAAATTAAACGTTCAACATAAAACGTTCAATCTTAAACATTCAACCTTAAAAGTTCAACCTTAAACGTTCAAAAATTAACGTTCAACCTTAAACGTTCAACCTTAAACGTTCAACCTTAAAAGTTCAACCTTAAAAGTTCAACCTTAACTGTTCAACCTTAAACGTTCAACCTTATACGTTCAACCTTAATCGTTCAACCTTAAACGTTCAACCTTAAACGTTCAACCTTAAACGTTCAACCTTAAACGTTCAACCTTAAACGTTCAACCTTAAACGTTCAACCTTAAACGTTCAACCTTAAACGTTCAACCTTAACGTTCAACCTTAAACGTTCAACTTTAAACGTTCAACCTTAAACGTTCAACCTTAAACGTTCAACCTTAAACGTTCAACCTTAAACGTGAAACCTTAAACGTTCAACCTTAAACGTGAAACCTTAAACGTGCAACCTTAAACATTAAACCTTAAACGTTCAACCTTAAACGTTCAAGCTTAAACGTTCAACCTTAAATGTTCAACCTAAACGTTCAAAATTAAACGTTCAACCTTAAACGTTCAACCTTAAACGTTCAACCTTAAACGTTCAACCTTAAACGTTCAAGCTTAAACGTTCAACCTTAAACGTTCAACCTTAAACGTTCAAAATTAAATGTTCAACCTTAAACGTTCAACCTTAAACGTTCAACCTTAAACGTTCAACCTTAAATGTTCAAAATTAAACGTTCAACCTTAAACATACAACCTTAAACGTTCAACCTTAAACGTTCAATCTTAAACGTTCAGCCTTAAACGTTCAACCTTAAACGTTCAACCTTAAACGTTCAACCTTAAACGTTCAAAATTAAACGTTCAACCTTAAACGTTCAACCTTAAACGTACAACCTTAAACGTTCAACCTTAAACTTTCAACCTTAAACATTCAACCTTAAACATTCAACCTTAAACGTTCAAAATTAAACGTTCAACCTTAAACGTTCAACCTTAAACGTTCATCCTTAAACGTTCAACCTTAAACGTTTAACCTTAAACGTTCAACCTTAAACGTTCAACCTAAACGTTCAACCTTAAACGTTCAACCTTAAACGTTCAACCTTAAACGTTCAACCTTAAACGTTCAACCTTAAACGTTCAACCTTAAACGTTCAACCTTAAACGTTCAACCTTAAACGTTCAACCTTAAACGTTCAACCTGAAACGTTCAACCTGAAACGTTCAACCTTAAACGTTCAACCTTATACATTCAACCTTAAACATTCAAGCTTAAATGTTCAACCTTAAACGTTCAACCTTAAACGTAAAAAATTAAACGTTCAACCTTAAACGTTCAACCTTAAACGTTCAACCTTAAACGTTCAACCTCAAACGTTCAACCTTAAACGTTCAACCTTAAATGTTCAACCTTAATCGTTCAACCTTAAACGATCAACCTTAAACGTTCAACCTAAAACGGTCAACCTTAAACGTTCAAGCTTAAACGTTCAACCTTAAACGTTCAACCTTAAACGTCCAAAATTAAATATTCAACCTTAAACGTTCAACCTTAAACGTTCAACCTTAAACGTTGAACTTTAAACGTTCAACCTTAAACGCTCAACCTTAAACGTTCAACCTTAAACGTTCAATCTTAAACGTTCAACCTTAAACGTTCAACCTTAAACGTTCAACCTTAAACGTTCAACCTTAAACGTTCAACCTTAAACGTTCAACCTTAAACGTTCAACCTTAAACGTTCAACCTTAAACGTTCAACCTTAAACATACAACCTTAAACGTTCAACCTTAAACGTTCAATCTTAAACGTTCAGCCTTAAACGTTCAACCTTAAACGTTCAACCTTAAACGTTCAACCTTAAACGTTCAAAATTAAACGTTCAACCTAAACGTTCAACCTTAAACGTACAACCTTAAACGTTCAACTTAAACTTTCAACCTTAAACATTCAACCTTAAACATTCAACCTTAAATGTTCAAAATTAAACGTTCAACCTTAAACGTTCAACCTTAAACATTCAACCTTAAACGTTCAAAATTAAACGTTCAACCTTAAACGTTCAACCTTAAACGTTCATCCTTAAACGTTCAACCTTAAACGTTTAACCTTAAACGTTCAACATTAAACGTTCAACCTTAAACGTTCAACCTTAAACGTTCAGCCTTAAAACATTCAACCTTAATGTTCAATCTTAAACGTTCAACATTAAACATTCAACCATAAACGTTCAACCTTAAACGTTCAACCTTAAACGTTCAACCTTAAACGTTCAACCTTAAACGTTCAACCTTAAACGTTCAACCTTAAACGTTCAACCTTAAACGTTCAACCTTAAACGTTCAACCTTAAACGTTCAACCTTAAAAGTTCAACCTTAAACGTTCAACCTTAAACGTTCAACCTTAAACGTTCAATCTTAAACGTTCAGCCTTAAACATTCAACCTTAAACGTTCAACCTTAAACGTTCAACCTTAAACGCTCAACCTTAAAAGTTCAAATTAAACGTTCAAAAATAAACGTTCAACCTAAAACGTTCAACCTTAAACGTTCAACCTTAAACGTTCAACCTTAAACGTTTAACCTTAAACATTCACCTTAAACGTTCAACCTTAAACGTTCAACCTTAAACGTTCAACCTTAAACGTTCAGCCTTAAACGTTCAACCTTAAACGTTCACCTTAAACGTTCAACCTTAAACGTTCAAAATTAAACGTTCAACCTTAAACGTTCAACCTTAAAACGTACAACCTTAAACGTTCAACCTTAAACTTTCAACCTTAAACATTCAACCTTACACATTCAACCTTAAACGTTCAAAATTAAACGTTCAACCTTAAACGTTCAACCTTAAACGTTCATCCTTAAACGTTCAACCTTAAACGTTTAACCTTAAACGTTCAACCTTAAACGTTCAACCTTAAACGTTCAACCTTAAACGTTCAACCTTAAACGTTCAACCTTAAACGTTCAACCTTAAACGTTCAACCTTAAACGTTCAATCTTAAACGTTCATCCTTAAACGTTCAACCTTAAATGTTCAACCTTAAATGTTCAACTTAAACGTTCAACCTTAAACGTTCAACCTTAAACGTTCAACCTTAAACGTTCAACCTTAAACGTTCAACCTTAAACGTGAAACCTTAAACTTGAAACCTTAAACTTGAAACCTTAAACATTAAACCTTAAACGTTCAACCTTAAACTTTCAAGCTTAAACGTTCAACCTTAAACGTTCAACCTTATACGTTCAAAATTAACAATCAACCTTAAACGTTCAACCTTAAACGTTCAAAATTAAAACTTCAACATAAAACGTTCAATCTTAAACATTCAACCTTAAAAGTTCAACCTTAAACGTTCAAAATTAAACGTTCAACCTTAAACGTTCAACCTTAAACGTTCAACCTTAAAAGTTCAACCTTAAAAGTTCAACCTTAACTGTTCAACCTTAAACGTTCAACCTTATACGTTCAACCTTAATCGTTCACCTTAAACGTTCAACCTTAAACGTTCAACCTTAAATGTTCAACCTTAAACGTTCAACCTTAAAACGTTCAACCTTAAACGTTCAACCTTAAACGTTCAACCTTAAACGTTCAACCTTAAACGTTCAACCTTAAACGTTCAACCTTAAACGTTCAACTTTAAACGTTCAACCTTAAACGTTCAACCTTAAACGTTCAACCTTAACGTTCAACCTTAAACGTGAAACCTTAAACGTTCAACCTTAAACGTGAAACCTTAAACGTGCAACCTTAAACATTAAACCTTAAACGTTCAACCTTAAACGTTCAAGCTTAAACGTTCAACCTTAAATGTTCAACCTTAAACGTTCAAAATTAAACGTTCAACCTTAACGTTCAACCTTAAACGTTCAACCTTAAACGTTCAACCTTAAACGTTCAAGCTTAAACGTTCAACCTTAAACGTTCAACCTTAAACGTTCAAAATTAAATGTTCAACCTTAAACGTTCAACCTTAAACGTTCAACCTTAAACGTTCAACCTTAAATGTTCAAAATTAAACGTTCAACCTTAAACATACAACCTTAAACGTTCAACCTTAAACGTTCAATCTTAAACGTTCAGCCTTAAACGTTCAACCTTAAACGTTCAACCTTAAACGTTCAACCTTAAACGTTCAAAATTAACGTTCAACCTTAAACGTTCAACCTTAAACGTACAACCTTAAACGTTCAAACCTTAAACTTTCAACCTTAAACATTCAACCTTAACATTCAACCTTAAACGTTCAAATTAAACGTTCAACCTTAAACGTTCAACCTTAAACGTTCATCCTTAAACGTTCAACCTTAAACGTTTAACCTTAAACGTTCAACCTTAAACGTTCAACCTTAAACGTTCAACCTTAAACGTTCAACCTTAAACGTTCAACTTAAACGTTCAACCTTAAACGTTCAACCTTAAACGTTCAACCTTAAACGTTCAATCTTAAACGTTCATCCTTAAACGTTCAACCTTAAATGTTCAACCTTAAATGTTCAACCTTAAACGTTCAACCTTAAACGTTCAACCTTAAACGTTCAACCTTAAACGTTCAACCTTAAACGTTCAACCTTAAACGTTCAACCTTAAACGTTCAACCTAAACGTTCAACCTTAAACGTGAAACCTTAAACATGAAACCTTAAACATTAAACCTTAAACGTTCAACCTTAAACTTTCAAGCTTAAACGTTCAACCTTAAACGTTCACCTTATACGTTCAACCTTAAACGTTCAACCTTAAACGTTCAACCTTAAACGTTCAGCCTTAAATGTTCAATCTTAAACGTTCAACATTAAAAGTTCAACCATAAATGTTCAACCTTAAACGTTCAACCTTAAACGTTCAACCTTAAACGTTCAACCTTAAACGTTCAACCTTAAAACGTTCAACCTTAAATGTTCAACCTTAAACGTTCAACCTTAAACGTTCAACCTTAAACGTTCAACCTTAAACGCTCAACCTTAACGTTCAAAATTAAAGGTTCAAACTTAAACGTTCAAAAATAAACGTTCAACCTAAAACGTTCAACCTTAAACGTTCAACCTTAAATGTTCAACCTTAAACGTTCAACCTTATACGTTCAAACTTAAACGTTCAACCTTAAACGTTCAACATTAAACGTTCAACCTTAAACGTTCAACCTTAAACGTTCAACCTTAAACGTTCAACTTAAACGTTCAACCTTAAACGTTCAACCTTAAACGTTCAACCTTAAACGTTCAACCTTAAGCGTTCAACCTTAAACGTTGAACCTTAAACGTTCAACCATAAACGTTCAACCTTAAGCGTTCAACATTAAACGTTGAACCTTAAACGTTCAACCATAAACGTTCAACCTTAAACGTTCAAACCTTACAACGTTCACCTTAAACGTTCAACCTTAAACGTTCAACCTTAAACGTTCAACCTTAAACGTTCAACCTTAAACGTTCAACCTTAAACGTTCAACCTTAAACGTTCAACCTTAAACGTTCAACCTTAAAACGTTCAACCTTAAACGTTCAACCTTAAACGTTCAACCTTATACGTTCAACCTTAAACGTTCAACCTTAACGTTCAACCTTAAACGTTCAACCTTAAACGTTCAACCTTAAACGTTCAACCTTAAACGTTCAACCTTAAACGTTCAACCTTAACGTTCAACCTTAAACGTTCAACCTTAAACGTTCAACCTTAAACGTTCAACCTTAAACGTTCAACCTTAAACGTTCAACCTTAAACGTTCAACCTTAAACGTTCAACCTTAAACGTTCAACCTTAAACGTTCAATCTTAAACGTTCAACCTTAAACGTTCAACCTTAAACGTTCAACCTTAAACGTTCAACTTAAACGTTCAACCTTAAACGTTTCAACCTTAAACGTTCAACCTGAAACGTTTCAACCTTTAAACGTTCAACCTTATACATTCAACCTTAAACATTCAAGCTTAAATGTTCAACCTTAAACGTTCAACCTTAAACGTAAAAAATTAAACGTTCAACCTTAAACGTTCAACCTTAAACGTTCAACCTTAAACGTTCAACCTCAAACGTTCAACCTTAAACGTTCAACCTTAAATGTTCAACCTATAATCGTTCAACCTTAAACGATCAACCTTAAACGTTCAACCTAAAACGGTCAACCTTAAACGTTCAAGCTTAAAACGTTCAACCTTACGCGTTCAACCTTAAACGTCAAAATTAAATATTCAACCTTAACGTTCAACCTTAAACGTTCAACCTTAAACGTTGAACTTTAAACGTTCAACCTTAAACGTTCAACCTTAAACGTTCAACCTTAAACGTTCAACCTTAAACGTTCAACCTTAAACGTTCAACCTTAAACGTTCAACTTAAACGTTCAACCTTAAACGTTCAACCTTAAACGTTTCAACTTAACGTTCAACCTTAACGTTCAACCTTAAACGTTCACCAACTCCTTAAACGTTCAACCTTAAACGTTCAACCTTAAACGTTCAACTTCTTAAACGTTCAACCATAAAGTTCAACCTAACGTTCAACCTTAAACGTTCAACTTTAAACGTTCAACCTTAAACGTTCAACCTTAAACGTTCAACCTTAAACGTTCAACCTTAAACGTTCAACCTTAAACGTTCAACCTTAAACGTTCAACCTTAAATGTTCAACCTTAAACATTCAACCTGAAACGTTCAACCTTAAACGTTCAACCTTATACGTTCAACCTTAAACATTCAAGCTTAATGTTTCAACCTTAAACGTTCAACCTTAAACGTAAAAAAATTAAACGTTCAACCTTAAACGTTCAACCTTAAACGTTTAACCTTAAACGTTCAACCTCAAACGTTCAACCTTAAACGTTCAACCTTAAACGTTCAACCTTAAACGTTCAACCTTAAACGTTCAACCTTAATCGTTCAACCTTAAACGATCAACCTTAAACGTTCAACCTTAAACGTTCAAGCTTAAACGTTCAACCTTAAACGTTCAACCTTAAAACGTTCAACCTTAAACGTCCAAAATTAAATATTCAACCTTAAACGTTCAACCTTAAACGTTCAACCTTAAACGTTGAACTTTAAACGTTCAACCTTAAACGCTCAACCTTAAACATTCAACCTTAAACGTTCACCTTAAACGTTCAAAATTAAACGTTCAAACCTTAAACGTTCAACCTTAAACGTTCAACCTTAAACGTTCAACCTTAAACGTTCAACCTTAAACGTTCAAACCTTAACCGTTCAACCTTAAACGTTCAACCTTAAACGTTCAACCTTAAACGTTCAAAATTAAACGTTCAAGCTTAAACGTTCAACCTTAAACGTTCAACCTTAAACGTTCAACCTTAAACGTTCAAGCTTAAACGTTCAACCTTAAACGTTCAACCTTAAACGTCCAAAATTAAACGTTCAACCTTAAACGTTCAACCTTAAGCGTTCAACCTTAAACGTTCGACCTTAAACGTTCAACCTTAAGCGTTCAACCTTAAACGTTCAACCTTAAACGTTCGACCTTAAACGTTCAACCTTAAACGCTCAACCTTAAACGTTCAACCTTAAACGTTCAATCTTAAACGTTCAAAAATAAACGTTCAACCTAAAACGTTCAACCTTAAACGTTCAACCTTAAACGTCCAACCTGAAACGTGAAACCTTAAACGTTCAACCTTAAACGTTCAACCTTAAACGTTCAAGCTTAAACGTTCAACCTTAAACGTTCAACCTTAAACGTCCAAAATTAAATGTTCAACCTTAAACGTTCAACCTTAAACGTTCAACCTTAATCGTTCAACCTTAAACGTTCAACCTTAAACGTTCAACCTTAAATGTTCAACCTTAAACGTTCAACCTTAAACGTTCAACCTTAAACGTTCAACCTTAAACGTTCAACCTTATACGTTCAACCTTAAACGTTCAACCTTAAACGTTCAACCTTAAACGTTCAACCTTAAACGTTCAACCTTAAACGTTCAACCTTAAACGTTCAACCTTAAATGTTCAACCTTAAACGTTCAACCTTAAACGTTCAACTTTAAACGTTCAACCTTAAACGTGCAACCTTAAACTTTCAACCTTAAACGTTCAACCTTAAACGTGCAATCTGAAACGTGAAACCTTAAATGTTCAAAATTAAACGTTCAACCTTAAACGTTCAAGCTTAAACATTCAACCTTAAACGTTCAACCTTAAACGTCCAAAATTAAACGTTCAACCTTAAACGTTCAACCTTAAACGTTGAACCTTAAACGTTGAACCTTAAACGTTCAACCTTAAACGCTCAACCTTAAACGTTCAACCTTAAACGTTCAATCTTAAACGTTCAAAAATAAACGTTCAACCTAAAACGTTCAACCATAAACGTTCAACCTTAAACGTTCAACCTTAAACGTTCAACCTTAAACGTTCAACCTTAAACGTTCAACCTTAAACGTTCAACCTTAAACGTTCAACCTTAAACGTTCAACCTTAAACGTTCAACCTTAAACGTTCAACCTTAAACGTTCAACCTTAAACGTTCAACCTTAAACGTTCAACCTTAAACGTTCAACCTTAAACGTTCAACCTTAAACGTTCAACCTTAAACGTTCAACCTTAAACGTTCAACCTTAAACGTTCAACCTTAAACGTTCAACTTTAAACGTTCAACCTTAAACGTTCAACCTTAAACGTTCAACCTTAAACGTTCAACCTTAAACGTTCAACCTTAAACGTTCAACCTTAAACGTTCAACCTGAAACGTTCAACCTTAAACGTTCAACCTTATACGTTCAACCTTAAACATTCAAGCTTAAATGTTCAACCTTAAACGTTCAACCTTAAACGTAAAAAATTAAACGTTCAACCTTAAACGTTCAACCTTAAACGTTCAACCTTAAACGTTCAACCTCAAACGTTCAACCTTAAACGTTCAACCTTAAACGTTCAACCTTAATCGTTCAACCTTAAACGATCAACCTTAAACGTTCAACCTTAAACGTTCAACCTTAAACGTTCAAGCTTAAACGTTCAACCTTAAACGTTCAACCTTAAACGTCCAAAATTAAATATTCAACCTTAAACGTTCAACCTTAAACGTTCAACCTTAAACGTTGAACTTTAAACGTTCAACCTTAAACGCTCAACCTTAAACATTCAACCTTAAACGTTCAATCTTAAACGTTCAAAAATAAACGTTCAACCTAAAACGTTCAACCTTAAATGTTCAACCTTAAACGTTCAACCTTAAACGTTCAACCTTAAACGTTCAACCTTAAACGTTCAACCTTAAACGTTCAACCTTAAACGTTCAACCTTAAACGTTCAACCTTAAACGTTCAACCTTAAACGTTCAACCTTAAACGTTCAACCTTAAACGTTCAACCTTAAACGTTCAAGCTTAAACGTTCAACCTTAAACGTTCAACCTTAAACGTCCAAAATTAAACGTTCAACCTTAAACGTTCAACCTTAAGCGTTCAACCTTAAACGTTCAACCTTAAACGTTCGACCTTAAACATTCAACCTTAAACGCTCAACATTAAACGTTCAACCTTAAACGTTCAATCTTAAACGTTCAAAAATAAACGTTCAACCTAAAACGTTCAACCTTAAACGTTCAACCTTAAACGTCCAACCTGAAACGTGAAACCTTAAACGTTCAACCTTAAATGTTCAACCTTAAACGTTCAAGCTTAAACGTTCAACCTTAAACGTTCAACCTTAAACGTTCAACCTTAAACGTCCAAAATTAAATGTTCAACCTTAAACGTTCAACCTTAAATGTTCAACCTTAAACGTTCAACCTTAAACGTTCAACCTTAAATGTTCAACCTTAAACGTTCAACCTTAAACGTTCAACCTTAAACGTTCAACCTTAAACGTTCAACCTTAAACGTTCAACCTTATACGTTCAACCTTAAACGTTCAACCTTAAACGTTCAACCTTAAACGTTCAACCTTAAACGTTCAACCTTAAACGTTCAACCTTAAATGTTCAACCTTAAACGTTCAACCTTAAACGTTCAACTTTAAACGTTCAACCTTAAACGTGCAACCTTAAACTTTCAACCTTAAACGTTCAACCTTAAACGTGCAATCTGAAACGTGAAACCTTAAATGTTCAACCTTAAACGTTCAACCTTAAACGTTCAAGCTTAAACGTTCAACCTTAAACGTTCAACCTTAAATGTCCAAAATTAAACGTTCAACCTTAAACGTTCAACCTTAAACGTTGAACCTTAAATGTTCAACCTTAAACGCTCAACCTTAAACGTTCAACCTTAAACGTTCAATCATAAACGTTCAAAAATAAACGTTCAACCTAAAACGTTCAACCATAAACGTTCAACCTTAAACGTTCAACCTTAAACGTTCAACCTTAAACGTTCAACCTTAAACGTTCAACCTTAAACGTTCAAGCTTAAACGTTCAACCTTAAACGTTCAACCTTAAACGTTCAACCTTAAACGTTCAACCTAAAACGTTCAACCTTAAACGTTCAACCTTAAACGTTCAACCTTAAACGTTCAACCTTAAACGTTCAACCTTAAACGTTCAACCTTAAACGTTCAACCTTAAACGTTCAACCTTAAACGTTCAACCTTAAACGTTCAACCTTAAATGTTCAACCTTAAACGTTCAACCTTAAACGTTCAACCTTAAACGTGAAACGTTAAACGTTTAACCTTAAACGTTCAACCTTAAACGTTCAAGCTTAAACGTTCAACCTTAAACGTTCAACCTTAAACATCCAAAATGAAACGTTCAACCTTAAACGTTCAACCTTAAACGTTCAACCTTAAACGTTCAAGCTTAAATGTTCAACCTTAAACGTTCAACCTTAAACGTTCAAAATTAAACGTTCAACCTTAAACGTTCAACCTTAAACGTTCAACCTTAAACGTTCAACCTTAAACATTCAACCTTAAACGTTCAACCTTAAACGTTCTACCTTAAACGTTCAACCGTTAAACGTTCAACCTTAAACGCTCAACCTTAAACGTTCAACCTTAAACGTTCAACCTTAAACGTTCAACCTTAAACGTTCAACCTTAAACGTTCAACCTTAAACGTTCAACCTTAAACATTCAACCTTAAACGTTCAACCTCAAACGTTCAACCTTAAACGTTCAACCTTAAACGTTCAACCTCAAACGTTCAACCTCAAACGTTCAACCTCAAACGTTCAACCTCAAACGTTCAACCTCAAACGTTCAACCTCAAACGTTCAACCTCAAATGTTCAACCTCTAACGTTCAACCTCAAACGTTCAACCTCAAACGTTCAACCTTAAACGTTCAACCTTAAACGTCCAAAATTAAACGTTCAACCTTAAACGTCCAACCTTAAACGTCCAACCTTAAACGTGAAACCTTAAACGTGAAACCTTAAACGTGAAACCTTAAACGTTCAACCTTAAACGTTCAAGCTTAAACGTTCAACCTCAAATGTTCAACCTCAAACGTTCAACCTCAAACGTTCAACCTAAAACGTTCAACCTTAAACGTTCAACCTTAAACGTTCAACCTTAAACGTTCAACCTTAAACGTTCAACCTTAAACGTTCAACCTTAAACGTTCAACCTTAAACGTTCAAAATTAAACGTTCAACCTTAAACGTTCAACCTTAAACGTTCAACCTTAAACGTTCAACCTTAAGCGTTCAACCTTAAACGTTCAACCTTAAACGTTCAACCTTAAACGTTCAAACTTAAACGTTCAACCTTAAACGTTCAACCTTAACCGTTCAACCTTAAACGTTCAACCTTAAACGATCAACCTTAAGAGTGTTACAAAGTAGATTAATTTCTAAACATATTCATAGATGGTGCCCGTGGGGGTAGTTGGTCCCCTATCGGGTGCCTCCCCAGGTGGCGGATAGGGGAATGCCCGCCAGATATGGAGGGTACTGAGGGCATAAAATACTCAGGGCAGACCAAAACCAAACCACGCCATTGCCGGTCCCCCAGCCCGGGTGCAAAAGTGGAGGGTCGACGTCAGGTTGGCAGCCGGTTGTAAAGATTTGCCAAAACATATGATGTTGGTTCGAAATAGTATTCCGAATATGGCTAGGGCGTCCCCCGCCATAAGCGACGCGCAGCTGCAACGCCCGGTGGCTGTGACAAATTGGCAAGGGCTACCCCACAGTGGACGGGTGGGGCTAAAGAAGCGAGTCCAGCATCAACAACAAGGAGGTCTTGGAAGTAGTGGTAGAAGGGGAGGTACTAAACTTAGGTTTGGCACCTGGAATATAGGGAGTTTGACAGGGAAGACTATTGAGTTATCTAGTGTTCTAAAGGCTAGGAGGGTAAATGTTGCATGTCTGCAGGAGACAAGATGGAAAGGGGATAAATCCAGGGACATTGGGGATGGGTATAAATTAATTTATGCAAGTAGTGAGGAGGGTAGAAATGGAGTGGGAATTGTCCTAGATCAGGAACTCAGACATAGTGTGGTTGAGGTTAGGCAGATAAATAGTAGGCTGTTAGTAGTAAAGGTAGTTTGGGGTGGCATTGTTATAAATGTAGTTAGTGCATATGGCCCCCAGGTTGGATTAGATACAGCCAGGAAGCTAGCATTCTGGGAACAGTTTGATGACCTAATGTTGGGCCTGAGTAGGAAGGAACGGGTCATAATTGGTGGGGACTTTAACGGACATGTAGGTAGAGGTAGGGAAGGGTATGAAGAGGTACATGGTGGGTGGGGGTATGGAGAGCGAAATAAAGCAGGGGAGAGTATCCTGGAGGCAGCAGTGGCACATAAGTTAATTTTAGCAAACACACTATTCCAGAAGCGAGAGGAACATTTGATTACTTTTAAGAGCAGGGCAGGAGAATCCCAGATTGATCTCTTCATGATTCGGAGTGAGGATAGAAACGAGTGCAAGGATTGTAAAGTGATACCGAGTGAAAACTTAGCGGGACAACATAGGCTAGTAGTGTTAGACCTAAAACCTAGGGGTGCAAAACAGGTGGTCAGACATAGAGGAGAGACAGCAATTAGGTGGTGGGCATTACCAGACAAGGCGGAAGAGTTTAAGAAAATGGCAAGTAAGATAGCATGGGATTTAGATGGCACTGCAGGAGAGCTGTGGACAAGGGTAGCACAACAGATCCGTGATTGTGGAAACGAGGTACTAGGGACAGTACGAGTAGGGGGGTCTCGATTAGACAGAGAAACTTGGTGGTGGGATGAGGAGGTACAGAGGGCAGTTAAAAGAAAGAAAGATGCTTTCAAGACTTGGTGGCACGATGGAAGCAGGGAGGCCCAGATAGAATACAAGCGTGCCAAGATAGAGGCCAAACAGCAGGTAGCCTTAGCAAAGCATAAGAAATATGCGGACATGTATGCCAAGTTAGGTACCAGAGCAGGAGAAATGGCAGTATATAGAATAGCTAGGGCTCGGGAGAATAAAGGCAGAGATATTGAAAAGGTGGTGAGTGTTAAGGATAATGGGGGCAAAGTATTGTGGGGTAGGGAGCCAGTACGGAACAGGTGGGGAGAATATTTTAGTAAGCTTATGAATGAGGGGGTAGAGCAGGAGCCTTTCACTGGAAGAAATAATCATAGAGAAGAAGTGGAGCAGGTTAGGGCTGAGGAAATTGTTCAGGCATTGCGAAAAATGAAGCTAGGGAATTCTTTAGGGCCAGATGGGATACCAGTAGAGGTGTGGAAGGTCTTGGGGAATGTTGCCATTTCCTGGCTCACAAAGTTATTCAATAGATTGGCTATGGGGGATAGAATGCCAGGTGCATGGTGGGACAGCTGGTTAGTGCCTATTTTCAAAGGGAAGGGTGATGTTCAGGAATGTGGGAACTGTAGAGGTATTAAATTGATGAGTCATACGATGAAGCTTTGGGAGAGAGTAATTGAAGCTCGACTACGGGGTAAAACTGCAATTGGGGGAAGTCAGTTTGGGTTTATGCCAGGAAAATCCACAATGCACCCTATTTTTGCCGTAAGGCAAGTTATTGAGAAGTTTCGGGCTGCCAAGAAAGAGTTACACATGGTATTTATAGATCTAGAGAAAGCCTATGACAGAGTACCACGGACGTTATTGTGGGAGGTCTTACAGAAGAAGGGGGTGTTTGAGAGTTATATAGATATGGTGAGGGACATGTATAAAAATGCACGGACAAGCGTTAAGACTGCCTGGGGGTTCTCTGACAGTTTTCGTGTTAGGATTGGTGTGCACCAGGGCTCAGCACTTAGTCCATATCTATTTATTTTGGTCCTGGATGAGTTACTGGCAGGGGTGAGGCAGGAGGTCCCCTGGTGTATGCTGTTTGCTGATGACATAGTCTTAGTTGGGGAATCCAAATTGGAACTCGAGATAAGGTTAGAGGAGACTAGGAATGCCTTGGAATCAAAGGGGTTGAAAATAAGTAGGGCAAAAACGGAGTACATGAAATTTCAGTGGGATGGGAAAGAACAGTTGAATGAGGGGATTAGACTTGGGGACAGTTTAATGCAGCAGGTGCATGACTTCAAATATTTAGGATCTGTGCTGCAAGATGATGGGAGCTTAGACTTAGACATCACAAACCGGATAAAAGCAGGTTGGCATAGGTGGAGGCAGGCTAGTGGGGTTTTATGTGACAGGAAGTTACCTATAAAATTGAAGGGAAAGTTTTATAGAACAGTAGTCAGACCAGCTATGTTGTATGGGTCAGAATGTTGGGCAATCAAGAAGGTGCATGAGGATAGAATGCAGGTAGCTGAGATGAGAATGCTAAGGTTTATGAGTGGGGTGACCAGAAGGGATAGGATCAGAAATGATTTTATTAGGGGTAGTGTAGGGGTAACAAATATAGTAGAAAAGATGCAGGAAAATAGGCTGCGGTGGTTTGGGCATGTCCTCAGGAGTGGAGAAGATGGGCTGCTGAGACAGGCAATGAACTTAGACCTGGGAATAAAACGGGGTAGAGGAAGACCCAAGCAAACCTGGGATGTGGTAGTAAAATGGGATATGGTGGCATGTGGGGTCACTGGGGGCTTGGTGCAAAATCGAAACGAGTGGAGAGTTAGAACCAGCAAGGCCGACCCTGCTGCTCACGGGATAAGGTACAGGAAATGATGATGATGATGATGATGATTCATAGATGGTGCTCGCATCGCTCTCATACACCTTATTATGTACATATGGTAATTTTTTTGCTATGTATTAGAGGCTACAACGGACAAATTTTTTCCGCCATCTTGGATGTCCGTTAGCGTGATTTAAGTCACCAACGTATTTTATTTTGCTTTTTTCTGGCAAATTTTTTTAAATTTTTGAAAAAAATAAATATAAAAATAAAAATTTAGCGAAATTTCGTAATAAAATAACATAATTTTAGTTAGGGAAGCGACTCTAAAATAAAAACGTAAACGAAATCATTCACCTTATATACGGCGATTTGTGTGGTCATTTTTGACTAAAAAATCGCTGCTAAAGGTAGATTTTTTTAAATTTTATTGTTCTTTCCACTTAATATTCTTACCTTAATCGGAAATCTTCCATGTAGGGTTGGTTATTCTTTTTAAAATGACGTCGTTTTCCATCGAAGCGGTGGAAAAAATGGCGTCGTTTTCAACTTTCTCAAACGGCGTTAAACCGCTTCTGTGCATGCGCACTCATTTTGGTTCAAACGAAATTCAAATACGTACTCTCTAACCAGGCCTTGACTGAATCAGATTCTTATTGATTGAGTTTTACTTCAATATAAAAATAAACGTATGCAATTAGGTAATGAAATTTACTTGTTCTTATAGAAAACAAATAAATCTACCACCACATTTTTTTATTTTACTATTATCTCTTTTGTAAAAATAAGATAATGGATACCAAATATGTAGCTTTTTTTTTCCTATGAGATTTTGCATAGGAAATAAAAACACCTTTTTAAATACTTAATTAAAATATTTAAAGGCAGATTTATAGTCTGAATTTTTTTTTATCAGTTTCATTAAACAATCTAATATTTATTACAGTTTGAATCACATTTTAAAAACTTATATTGTCTCCAGATAATGGCTACCAAACATAACTGTATGTTTGAAATTTAAATTAGCATTATGTCTATGCTAATTCAATACAAGTGGCGCCTCTGATGTCAGACACAGCAATCAGTGTCGTCTGTCAAAAGAAAACGTCCGTGACGCTTCTGTAACCCTCTTAAACGTTCAACCTTAAACGTTCAACCTTAAACGTTCAACCTTAAACGTTCAACCTTAAACGTTCAACCTTAAACGTTCAACCTTAAACGTTCAACCTTAAACGTTCAACCTTAAACGTTCAACCTTAAACGTTCAACTTTAAACGTTAAAAAATAAACGTTCAACCTAAAACGTTCAACCTTAAACGTTCAACCTTAAACGTTCAACCTTAAACGTTGAACCCTTTAAGGTTTCAAGTTTAAGGTTTCATGTCTGAGGTTTCAAGTCTGAGGTTTCAAGTCTGAGGTTTCAAGTCTGAGGTTTCAAGTCTGAGGTTTCAAGTCTGAGGTTTAAAGTCTGAGGTTTAAAGTCTGAGGTTTAAAGTCTGAGGTTTAAAGTCTGAGGTTTAAAGTATGAGGTTTCCAGTCTGAGGTTTCCAGTCTGAGGTTTCCAGTCTGAGGTTTCCAGTCTGAGGCTTCCAGTCTGAGGCTTCCAGTCTGAGGCTTCCAGTCTGAGGCTTCCAGTCTGAGGCTTCCAGTATGAGGCTTCCAGTCTGAGGCTTCCAGTCTGAGGCTTCCAGTCTGAGGCTTCCAGTCTGAGGCTTCCAGTCTGAGGCTTCCAGTCTGAGGCTTCCAGTCTGAGGCTTCCAGTCTGAGGCTTCGAGTCTGAGGCTTCGAGTCTGAGGCTTCGAGTCTGAGGCTTCGAGTCTGAGGCTTCGAGTCTGAGGCTTCGAGTCTGAGGCTTCGAGTCTGAGGCTTCGAGTCTGAGGGTTCGAGTCTGAGGGTTCGAGTCTGAGGGTTCGAGTCTGAGGCTTCGAGTCTGAGGCTTCGAGTCTGAGGCTTCGAGTCTGAGGCTTCGAGTCTGAGGGTTCGAGTCTGAGGGTTCGAGTCTGAGGATTCGGGGTCTGAGGGTTCGGGGTCTGAGGGTTCGGGGTCTGAGGGTTCGGGGTCTGAGGGTTCGGGGTCTGAGGGTTCGGGGTCTGAGGGTTCGGGGTCTGAGGGTTCGGGGTCTGAGGGTTCGGGGTCTGAGGGTTCGGGGTCTGAGGGTTCGGGGTCTGAGGGTTCGGGGTCTGAGGGTTCGGGGTCTGAGGGTTCGGGGTCTGAGGGTTCGGGGTCTGAGGGTTCGGGGTCTGAGGGTTCGGGGTCTGAGGGTTCGGGGTCTGAGGGTTCGGGGTCTGAGGGTTCGGGGTCTGAGGGTTCGGGGTCTGAGGGTTCGGGGTCTGAGGGTTCGGGGTCTGAGGGTTCGGGGTCTGAGGGTTCGGGGTCTGAGGGTTCGGGGTCTGAGGGTTCGGGGTCTGAGGGTTCGGGGTCTGAGGGTTCGGGGTCTGAGGGTTCGGGGTCTGAGGGTTCGGGGTCTGAGGGTTCGGGGTCTGAGGGTTCGGGGTCTGAGGGTTCGGGGTCTGAGGGTTCGGGGTCTGAGGGTTCGGGGTCTGAGGGTTCGGGGTCTGAGGGTTCGGGGTCTGAGGGTTCGGGGTCTGAGGGTTCGGGGTCTGAGGGTTCGGGGTCTGAGGGTTCGGGGTCTGAGGGTTCGGGGTCTGAGGGTTCGGGGTCTGAGGGTTCGGGGTCTGAGGGTTCGGGGTCTGAGGGTTCGGGGTCTGAGGGTTCGGGGTCTGAGGGTTCGGGGTCTGAGGGTTCGGGGTCTGAGGGTTCGGGGTCTGAGGGTTCGGGGTCTGAGGGTTCGGGGTCTGAGGGTTCGGGGTCTGAGGGTTCGGGGTCTGAGGGTTCGGGGTCTGAGGGTTCGGGGTCTGAGGGTTCCGGGTCTGAGGGTTCCGGGTCTGAGGGTTCCGGGTCTGAGGGTTCCGGGTCTGAGGGTTCCGGGTCTGAGGGTTCCGGGTCTGAGGGTTCCGGGTCTGAGGGTTCCGGGTCTGAGGGTTCCGGGTCTGAGGGTTCCGGGTCTGAGGGTTCCGGGTCTGAGGGTTCCGGGTCTGAGGGTTCCGGGTCTGAGGGTTCCGGGTCTGAGGGTTCCGGGTCTGAGGGTTCCGGGTCTGAGGGTTCCGGGTCTGAGGGTTCCGGGTCTGAGGGTTCCGGGTCTGAGGGTTCCGGGTCTGAGGGTTCCGGGTCTGAGGGTTCCGGGTCTGAGGGTTCCGGGTCTGAGGGTTCCGGGTCTGAGGGTTCCGGGTCTGAGGGTTCCGGGTCTGAGGGTTCCGGGTCTGAGGGTTCCGGGTCTGAGGGTTCCGGGTCTGAGGGTTCCGGGTCTGAGGGTTCCGGGTCTGAGGGTTCCGGGTCTGAGGGTTCCGGGTCTGAGGGTTCCGGGTCTGAGGGTTCCGGGTCTGAGGGTTCCTGGTCTGAGGGTTCCGGGTCTGAGGGTTCCGGGTCTGAGGGTTCCGGGTCTAAAAATAAACGTTCAACCTAAAACGTTCAACCTTAAACGTTCAACCTTAAACGTTCAACCTTAAACGTTCAACCTTAAACGTTCAACCTTAAACGTTCAACCTTAAACGTTCAACCTTAAACGTTCAACCTTAAACGTTCAACCTTAAACGTTCAACCTTAAACGTTCAACCTTAAACGTTCAACCTTAAACGTTCAACCTTAAACGTTCAACCTTAAACGTTCAAGCTTAAACGTTCAACCTTAAACGTTCAACCTTAAACGTCCAAAATTAAACGTTCAACCTTAAACGTTCAACCTTAAGCGTTCGACCTTAAACGTTCAACCTTAAACGTTCGACCTTAAACGTTCAACCTTAAACGCTCAACCTTAAACGTTCAACCTTAAACGTTCAATCTTAAACGTTCAAAAATAAACGTTCAACCTAAAACGTTCAACCTTAAACGTCCAACCTTAAACGTCCAACCTGAAACGTGAAACCTTAAACGTTCAACCTTAAACGTTCAACCTTAAACGTTCAAGATTAAACGTTCAACCTTAAACGTTCAACCTTAAACGTCCAAAATTAAATGTTCAACCTTAAACGTTCAACCTTAAACGTTCAACCTTAATCGTTCAACCTTAAACGTTCAACCTTAAACGTTCAACCTTAAACGTTCAACCTTAAACGTTCAACCTTAAACGTTCAACCTTAAACGTGCAACCTTAAACTTTCAACCTTAAACGTTCAACCTTAAACGTGCAATCTGAAACGTGAAACCTTAAATGTTCAAAATTAAACGTTCAACCTTAAACGTTCAAGCTTAAACGTTCAACCTTAAACGTTCAACCTTAAACGTCCAAAATTAAACGTTCAACCTTAAACGTTCAACCTTAAACGTTGAACCTTAAATGTTCAACCTTAAACGCTCAACCTTAAACGTTCAACCTTAAACGTTCAATCTCAAACGTTCAAAAATAAACGTTCAACCTAAAACGTTCAACCATAAACGTTCAACCTTAAACGTTCAACCTTAAACGTTCAACCTTAAACGTTCAACCTTAAACGTTCAACCTTAAACGTTCAACCTTAAACGTTCAACCTTAAACGTTCAACCTTAAACGTTCAACCTTAAACGTTCAACCTTAAACGTTCAACCTTAAACGTTCAACCTTAAACGTTCAACCTTAAACGTTCAACCTTAAACGTTCAACCTTAAACGTTCAACCTTAAACGTTCAACCTTAAACGTTCAACTTTAAACGTTCAACCTTAAACGTTCAACCTTAAACGTTCAAC
The DNA here is from genome assembly GCA_036925085.1 of Brachycybe producta. Classification (NCBI taxonomy): domain Eukaryota; kingdom Metazoa; phylum Arthropoda; class Diplopoda; order Playtdesmida; family Andrognathidae; genus Brachycybe; species Brachycybe producta. Next base: position 110,731 of record JAUPFP010000163.1, read on the forward strand.
CTTAAACGTTCAACCTTAAACGTTCAACCTTAAACGTTCAACCTTAAACGTTCAACCTTAAATGTTCAACCTTAAACGTTCAACCTGAAACGTTCAACCTTAAACGTTCAACCTTATACGTTCAACCTTAAACATTCAAGCTTAAATGTTCAACCTTAAACGTTCAACCTTAAACGTAAAAAATTAAACGTTCAACCTTAAACGTTCAACCTTAAACGTTCAACCTTAAACGTTCAACCTCAAACGTTCAACCTTAAACGTTCAACCTTAAATGTTCAACCTTAAACGTTCAACCTTAAACGTTGAACCTTAAACGTTCAACCTTAAACGCTCAACCTTAAACGTTCAACCTTAAACGTTCAATCTCAAACGTTCAAAAATAAACGTTCAACCTAAAACGTTAAACCATAAATGTTCAACCTTAAACGTTCAACCTTAAACGTTCAACCTTAAACGTTCAACCTTAAACGTTCAACCTTAAACGTTCAACCTTAAACATTCAACCTTAAACGTTCAACCTTAAACGTTCAACCTTAAACGTTCAACCTTAAACGTTCAACCTTAAACGTTCAACCTTAAACGTTCAACCTTAAACGTTCAACCTTAAACGTTCAACCTTAAACGTTCAACATTAAACGTTCAACTTTAAACGTTCAACCTTAAACGTTCAACCTTAAACGTTCAACCTTAAACGTTCAACCTTAAACGTTCAACCTTAAACGTTCAACCTTAAATGTTCAACCTTAAACGTTCAACCTGAAACGTTCAACCTTAAACGTTCAACCTTATACGTTCAACCTTAAACATTCAAGCTTAAATGTTCAACCTTAAACGTTCAACCTTAAACGTAAAAAATTAAACGTTCAACCTTAAACGTTCAACCTTAAACGTTCAACCTTAAACGTTCAACCTCAAACGTTCAACCTTAAACGTTCAACCTTAAACGTTCAACCTTAAACGTTCAACCTTAATCGTTCAACCTTAAACGATCAACCTTAAACGTTCAACCTTAAACGTTCAACCTTAAACGTTCAAGCTTAAACGTTCAACCTTAAACGTTCAACCTTAAACGTCCAAAATTAAATATTCAACCTTAAACGTTCAACCTTAAACGTTCAACCTTAAACGTTGAACTTTAAACGTTCAACCTTAAACGCTCAACCTTAAACATTCAACCTTAAACGTTCAATCTTAAACGTTCAAAAATAAACGTTCAACCTAAAACGTTCAACCTTAAACGTTCAACCTTAAACGTTCAACCTTAAACGTTCAACCTTAAACGTTCAACCTTAAACGTTCAACCTTAAACGTTCAACCTTAAACGTTCAACCTTAAACGTTCAACCTTAAACGTTCAACCTTAAACGTTCAACCTTAAACGTTCAAGCTTAAACGTTCAACCTTAAACGTTCAACCTTAAACGTCCAAAATTAAACGTTCAACCTTAAACGTTCAACCTTAAGCGTTCAACCTTAAACGTTCAACCTTAAACGTTCAACCTTAAACGTTCGACCTTAAATGTTCAACCTTAAGCGTTCAACCTTAAACGTTCAACCTTAAACGTTCGACCTTAAACGTTCAACCTTAAACGCTCAACCTTAAACGTTCAACCTTAAACGTCCAACCTGAAACGTGAAACCTTAAACGTTCAACCTTAAACGTTCAAGCTTAAACGTTCAACCTTAAACGTTCAACCTTAAACGTCCAAAATTAAATGTTCAACCTTAAACGTTCAACCTTAAACGTTCAACCTTAATCGTTCAACCTTAAACGTTCAACCTTAAACGTTCAACCTTAAATGTTCAACCTTAAACGTTCAACCTTAAACGTTCAACCTTAAACGTTCAACCTTAAACGTTCAACCTTATACGTTCAACCTTAAACGTTCAACCTTAAACGTTCAACCTTAAACGTTCAACCTTAAACGTTCAACCTTAAACGTTCAACCTTAAACGTTCAACCTTAAATGTTCAACCTTAAACGTTCAACCTTAAACGTTCAACTTTAAACGTTCAACCTTAAACGTGCAACCTTAAACTTTCAACCTTAAACGTTCAACCTTAAACGTGCAATCTGAAACGTGAAACCTTAAATGTTCAAAATTAAACGTTCAACCTTAAACGTTCAAGCTTAAACATTCAACCTTAAACGTTCAACCTTAAACGTTCAACCTTAAACGTTCAACCTTAAACGTTCAACCTTAAATGTTCAACCTTAAACGTTCAACCTTAAACGTTCAACTTTAAACGTTCAACCTTAAACGTGCAACCTTAAACTTTCAACCTTAAACGTTCAACCTTAAACGTGCAATCTGAAACGTGAAACCTTAAATGTTCAAAATTAAACGTTCAACCTTAAACGTTCAAGCTTAAACGTTCAACCTTAAACGTTCAACCTTAAACGTCCAAAATTAAACGTTCAACCTTAAACGTTCAACCTTAAACGTTGAACCTTAAATGTTCAACCTTAAACGCTCAACCTTAAACGTTCAACCTTAAACGTTCAATCTCAAACGTTCAAAAATAAACGTTCAACCTAAAACGTTCAACCATAAACGTTCAACCTTAAACGTTCAACCTTAAACGTTCAACCTTAAACGTTCAACCTTAAACGTTCAACCTTAAACGTTCAACCTTAAACGTTCAACCTTAAACGTTCAACCTTAAACGTTCAACCTTAAACGTTCAACCTTAAACGTTCAACCTTAAACGTTCAACCTTAAACGTTCAACCTTAAACGTTCAACCTTAAACGTTCAACCTTAAACGTTCAACCTTAAACGTTCAACCTTAAACGTTCAACTTTAAACGTTCAACCTTAAACGTTCAACCTTAAACGTTCAACCTTAAACGTTCAACCTTAAACGTTCAACCTTAAACGTTCAACCTTAAACGTTCAACCTTAAATGTTCAACCTTAAACGTTCAACCTGAAACGTTCAACCTTAAACGTTCAACCTTATACGTTCAACCTTAAACATTCAAGCTTAAATGTTCAACCTTAAACGTTCAACCTTAAACGTAAAAAATTAAACGTTCAACCTTAAACGTTCAACCTTAAACGTTCAACCTTAAACGTTCAACCTCAAACGTTCAACCTTAAACGTTCAACCTTAAACGTTCAACCTTAAACGTTCAACCTTAAACGTTGAACCTTAAACGTTCAACCTTAAACGCTCAACCTTAAACGTTCAACCTTAAACGTTCAATCTCAAACGTTCAAAAATAAACGTTCAACCTAAAACGTTAAACCATAAATGTTCAACCTTAAACGTTCAACCTTAAACGTTCAACCTTAAACGTTCAACCTTAAACGTTCAACCTTAAACGTTCAACCTTAAACATTCAACCTTAAACGTTCAACCTTAAACGTTCAACCTTAAACGTTCAACCTTAAACGTTCAACCTTAAACGTTCAACCTTAAACGTTCAACCTTAAACGTTCAACCTTAAACGTTCAACCTTAAACGTTCAACATTAAACGTTCAACTTTAAACGTTCAACCTTAAACGTTCAACCTTAAACGTTCAACCTTAAACGTTCAACCTTAAACGTTCAACCTTAAACGTTCAACCTTAAATGTTCAACCTTAAACGTTCAACCTGAAACGTTCAACCTTAAACGTTCAACCTTATACGTTCAACCTTAAACATTCAAGCTTAAATGTTCAACCTTAAACGTTCAACCTTAAACGTAAAAAATTAAACGTTCAACCTTAAACGTTCAACCTTAAACGTTCAACCTTAAACGTTCAACCTCAAACGTTCAACCTTAAACGTTCAACCTTAAACGTTCAACCTTAAACGTTCAACCTTAATCGTTCAACCTTAAACGATCAACCTTAAACGTTCAACCTTAAACGTTCAACCTTAAACGTTCAAGCTTAAACGTTCAACCTTAAACGTTCAACCTTAAACGTCCAAAATTAAATATTCAACCTTAAACGTTCAACCTTAAACGTTCAACCTTAAACGTTGAACTTTAAACGTTCAACCTTAAACGCTCAACCTTAAACATTCAACCTTAAACGTTCAATCTTAAACGTTCAAAAATAAACGTTCAACCTAAAACGTTCAACCTTAAACGTTCAACCTTAAACGTTCAACCTTAAACGTTCAACCTTAAACGTTCAACCTTAAACGTTCAACCTTAAACGTTCAACCTTAAACGTTCAACCTTAAACGTTCAACCTTAAACGTTCAACCTTAAACGTTCAACCTTAAACGTTCAACCTTAAACGTTCAAGCTTAAACGTTCAACCTTAAACGTTCAACCTTAAACGTCCAAAATTAAACGTTCAACCTTAAACGTTCAACCTTAAGCGTTCAACCTTAAACGTTCAACCTTAAACGTTCAACCTTAAACGTTCGACCTTAAATGTTCAACCTTAAGCGTTCAACCTTAAACGTTCAACCTTAAACGTTCGACCTTAAACGTTCAACCTTAAACGCTCAACCTTAAACGTTCAACCTTAAACGTCCAACCTGAAACGTGAAACCTTAAACGTTCAACCTTAAACGTTCAAGCTTAAACGTTCAACCTTAAACGTTCAACCTTAAACGTCCAAAATTAAATGTTCAACCTTAAACGTTCAACCTTAAACGTTCAACCTTAATCGTTCAACCTTAAACGTTCAACCTTAAACGTTCAACCTTAAATGTTCAACCTTAAACGTTCAACCTTAAACGTTCAACCTTAAACGTTCAACCTTAAACGTTCAACCTTATACGTTCAACCTTAAACGTTCAACCTTAAACGTTCAACCTTAAACGTTCAACCTTAAACGTTCAACCTTAAACGTTCAACCTTAAACGTTCAACCTTAAATGTTCAACCTTAAACGTTCAACCTTAAACGTTCAACTTTAAACGTTCAACCTTAAACGTGCAACCTTAAACTTTCAACCTTAAACGTTCAACCTTAAACGTGCAATCTGAAACGTGAAACCTTAAATGTTCAAAATTAAACGTTCAACCTTAAACGTTCAAGCTTAAACATTCAACCTTAAACGTTCAACCTTAAACGTCCAAAATTAAACGTTCAACCTTAAACGTTCAACCTTAAACGTTCAACCTTAAACGTTCAACCTTAAACGTTCAACCTTAAACGTTCAACCTTAAACGTTCAATCTTAAACGTTCAAAAATAAACGTTCAACCTAAAAAGTTCAACCATAAACGTTCAACCTTAAACGTTCAACCTTAAACGTTCAACCTTAAACGTTCAACCTTAAACGTTCAACCTTAAACGTTCAACCTTAAACGTTCAACCTTAAACGTTCAACCTTAAACGTTCAACCTTAAACGTTCAACCTTAAACGTTCAACCTTAAACGTTCAACCTTAAACGTTCAACTTTAAACGTTCAACCTTAAACGTTCAACCTTAAACGTTCAACCTTAAACGTTCAACCTTAAACGTTCAACCTTAAACGTTCAACCTTAAACGTTCAACCTGAAACGTTCAACCTTAAACGTTCAACCTTATACGTTCAACCTTAAACATTCAAGCTTAAATGTTCAACCTTAAACGTTCAACCTTAAACGTAAAAAATTAAACGTTCAACCTTAAACGTTCAACCTCAAACGTTCAACCTTAAACGTTCAACCTCAAACGTTCAACCTCAAACGTTCAACCTTAAACGTTCAACCTTAATCGTTCAACCTTAAACGATCAACCTTAAACGTTCAACCTTAAACGTTCAACCTTAAACGTTCAAGCTTAAACGTTCAACCTTAAACGTTCAACCTTAAACGTCCAAAATTAAATATTCAACCTTAAACGTTCAACCTTAAACGTTCAACCTTAAACGTTGAACTTTAAACGTTCAACCTTAAACGCTCAACCTTAAACATTCAACCTTAAACGTTCAATCTTAAACGTTCAAAAATAAACGTTCAACCTAAAACGTTCAACCTTAAACGTTCAACCTTAAACGTTCAACCTTAAACGTTCAACCTTAAACGTTCAACCTTAAACGTTCAACCTTAAACGTTCAACCTTAAACGTTCAACCTTAAACGTTCAACCTTAAACGTTCAACCTTAAACGTTCAACCTTAAACGTTCAACCTTAAACGTTCAACCTTAAACGTTCAACCTTAAACGTTCAAGCTTAAACGTTCAACCTTAAACGTTCAATCTTAAACGTCCAAAATTAAACGTTCAACCTTAAACGTTCAACCTTAAGCGTTCAACCTTAAACGTTCAACCTTAAACGTTCGACCTTAAACGTTCAACCTTAAACGCTCAACCTTAAACGTTCAACCTTAAACGTTCAATCTTAAACGTTCAAAAATAAACGTTCAACCTAAAACGTTCAACCTTAAACGTTCAACCTTAAACGTCCAACCTGAAACGTGAAACCTTAAACGTTCAACCTTAAACGTTCAACCTTAAACGTTCAAGCTTAAACGTTCAACCTTAAATGTTCAACCTTAAATGTTCAACCTTAAACGTCCAAAATTAAATGTTCAACATTAAACGTTCAACCTTAAATGTTCAACCTTAAACGTTCAACCTTAAACGTTCAACCTTAAATGTTCAACCTTAAACGTTCAACCTTAAACGTCCAACCTGAAACGTGAAACCTTAAACGTTCAACCTTAAACGTTCAAGCTTAAACGTTCAACCTTAAACGTTCAACCTTATACGTTCAACCTCAAACGTTCAACCTTAAACGTTCAACCTTAAACGTTCAACCTCAAACGTTCAACCTCAAACGTTCAACCTCAAACGTTCAACCTCAAACGTTCAACCTCAAACGTTCAACCTCAAACGTTCAACCTCAAACGTTCAACCTCAAACGTTCAACCTCAAACGTTCAACCTCAAATGTTCAACCTCTAACGTTCAACCTCAAACGTTCAACCTCAAACGTTCAACCTTAAACGTTCAACCTTAAACGTCCAAAATTAAACGTTCAACCTTAAACGTCCAACCTTAAACGTCCAACCTTAAACGTGAAACCTTAAACGTGAAACCTTAAACGTTCAACCTTAAACGTTCAAGCTTAAACGTTCAACCTCAAACGTTCAACCTCAAACGTTCAACCTCAAACGTTCAACCTAAAACGTTCAACCTTAAACGTTCAACCTTAAACGTTCAACCTTAAACGTTCAACCTTAAACGTTCAACCTTAAACATTCAACCTTAAACGTTCAACCTTAAACGTTCAAAATTAAACGTTCAACCTTAAACGTTCAACCTTAAACGTTCAACCTTAAACGTTCAACCTTAAACGTTCAACCTTAAACGTTCAACCTTAAACGTTCAACCTTAAACGTTCAACCTTAAACGTTCAAACTTAAACGTTCAACCTTAAACGTTCAACCTTAAACGTTCAACCTTAAACGATCAACCTTAAGAGTGTTACAAAGTAGATTAATTTCTAAACATATTCATAGATGGTGCTCGCATCGCTCTCATACACCTTATTATGTACATATGGTAATTTTTTTGCTATGTATTAGAGGCTACAACGGACAAATTTTTTCCGCCATCTTGGATGTCCGTTAGCGTGATTTAAGTCACCAACGTATTTTATTTTGCTTTTTTCTGGCAAATTTTTTTAAATTTTTGAAAAAAATAAATATAAAAATAAAAATTTAGCGAAATTTCGTAATAAAATAACATAATTTTAGTTAGGGAAGCGACTCTAAAATAAAAACGTAAACGAAATCATTCACCTTATATACGGCGATTTGTGTGGTCATTTTTGACTAAAAAATCGCTGCTAAAGGTAGATTTTTTTAAATTTTATTGTTCTTTCCACTTAATATTCTTACCTTAATCGGAAATCTTCCATGTAGGGTTGGTTATTCTTTTTAAAATGACGTCGTTTTCCATCGAAGCGGTGGAAAAATGGCGTCGTTTTCAACTTTCTCAAACGGCGTTAAACCGCTTCTGTGCATGCGCGCTCATTTTGGTTCAAACGAAATTCAAATACGTACTCTCTAACCAGGCCTTGACTGAATCAGATTCTTATTGATTGAGTTTTACTTCAATATAAAAATAAACGTATGCAATTAGGTAATGAAATTTACTTGTTCTTATAGAAAACAAATAAATCTACCACCACATTTTTTTATTTTACTATTATCTCTTTTGTAAAAATAAGATAATGGATACCAAATATGTAGCTTTTTTTTTCCTATGAGATTTTGCATAGGAAATAAAAACACCTTTTTAAATACTTAATTAAAATATTTAAAGGCAGATTTATAGTCTGAATTTTTTTTTATCAGTTTCATTAAACAATCTAATATTTATTACAGTTTGAATCACATTTTAAAAACTTATATTGTCTCCAGATAATGGCTACCAAACATAACTGTATGTTTGAAATTTAAATTAGCATTATGTCTATGCTAATTCAATACAAGTGGCGCCTCTGATGTCAGACACAGCAATCAGTGTCGTCTGTCAAAAGAAAACGTCCGTGACGCTTCTGTAACCCTCTTAAACGTTCAACCTTAAACGTTCAACCTTAAACGTTCAACCTTAAACGTTCAACCTTAAACGTTCAACCTTAAACGTTCAACCTTAAACGTTCAACCTTAAACGTTCAACCTTAAACGTTCAACCTTAAACGTTCAACCTTAAACGCTCAACCTTAAACGTTCAACCTTAAACGTTAAAAAATAAACGTTCAACCTAAAACGTTCAACCTTAAACGTTCAACCTTAAACGTTGAACCCTTTAAGGTTTCAAGTTTAAGGTTTCATGTCCGAGGTTTCAAGTCCGAGGTTTCAAGTCCGAGGTTTCAAGTCCGAGGTTTAAAGTCCGAGGTTTAAAGTATGAGGTTTCCAGTCCGAGGTTTCCAGTCCGAGGCTTCCGGGTCCGAGGCTTCCGGGTCCGAGGCTTCCGGGTCCGAGGCTTCCGGGTCCGAGGCTTCCGGGTCCGAGGCTTCCGGGTCCGAGGCTTCCGGGTCCGAGGGTTCGGGGTCCGAGGGTTCGGGGTCCGAGGGTTCGGGGTCCGAGGGTTCGGGGTCCGAGGGTTCGGGGTCCGAGGGTTCGGGGTCCGAGGGTTCGGGGTCCGAGGGTTCGGGGTCCGAGGGTTCGGGGTCCGAGGGTTCGGGGTCCGAGGGTTCGGGGTCCGAGGGTTCGGGGTCCGAGGGTTCGGGGTCCGAGGGTTCGGGGTCCGAGGGTTCGGGGTCCGAGGGTTCGGGGTCCGAGGGTTCGGGGTCCGAGGGTTCGGGGTCCGAGGGTTCGGGGTCCGAGGGTTCGGGGTCCGAGGGTTCCGGGTCTGAGGGTTCCTGGTCTGAGGGTTCCGGGTCTGAGGGTTCCGGGTCTGAGGGTTCCGGGTCTAAAAATAAACGTTCAACCTAAAACGTTCAACCTTAAACGTTCAACCTTAAACGTTCAACCTTAAACGTTCAACCTTAAACGTTCAACCTTAAACGTTCAACCTTAAACGTTCAACCTTAAACGTTCAACCTTAAACGTTCAACCTTAAACGTTCAACCTTAAACGTTCAACCTTAAACGTTCAACCTTAAACGTTCAACCTTAAACGTTCAAGCTTAAACGTTCAACCTTAAACGTTCAACCTTAAACGTCCAAAATTAAACGTTCAACCTTAAACGTTCAACCTTAAGCGTTCGACCTTAAACGTTCAACCTTAAACGTTCGACCTTAAACGTTCAACCTTAAACGCTCAACCTTAAACGTTCAACCTTAAACGTTCAATCTTAAACGTTCAAAAATAAACGTTCAACCTAAAACGTTCAACCTTAAACGTCCAACCTTAAACGTCCAACCTGAAACGTGAAACCTTAAACGTTCAACCTTAAACGTTCAACCTTAAACGTTCAAGATTAAACGTTCAACCTTAAACGTTCAACCTTAAACGTCCAAAATTAAATGTTCAACCTTAAACGTTCAACCTTAAACGTTCAACCTTAATCGTTCAACCTTAAACGTTCAACCTTAAACGTTCAACCTTAAACGTTCAACCTTAAACGTTCAACCTTAAACGTTCAACCTTAAACGTTCAACCTTAAACGTTCAACCTTAAACGTTCAACCTTAAATGTTCAACCTTAAACGTTCAACCTTAAACGTTCAACTTTAAACGTTCAACCTTAAACGTGCAACCTTAAACTTTCAACCTTAAACGTTCAACCTTAAACGTGCAATCTGAAACGTGAAACCTTAAATGTTCAAAATTAAACGTTCAACCTTAAACGTTCAAGCTTAAACGTTCAACCTTAAACGTTCAACCTTAAACGTCCAAAATTAAACGTTCAACCTTAAACGTTCAACCTTAAACGTTGAACCTTAAATGTTCAACCTTAAACGCTCAACCTTAAACGTTCAACCTTAAACGTTCAATCTCAAACGTTCAAAAATAAACGTTCAACCTAAAACGTTCAACCATAAACGTTCAACCTTAAACGTTCAACCTTAAACGTTCAACCTTAAACGTTCAACCTTAAACGTTCAACCTTAAACGTTCAACCTTAAACGTTCAACCTTAAACGTTCAACCTTAAACGTTCAACCTTAAACGTTCAACCTTAAACGTTCAACCTTAAACGTTCAACCTTAAACGTTCAACCTTAAACGTTCAACCTTAAACGTTCAACCTTAAACGTTCAACCTTAAACGTTCAACCTTAAACGTTCAACTTTAAACGTTCAACCTTAAACGTTCAACCTTAAACGTTCAACCTTAAACGTTCAACCTTAAACGTTCAACCTTAAACGTTCAACCTTAAACGTTCAACCTTAAATGTTCAACCTTAAACGTTCAACCTGAAACGTTCAACCTTAAACGTTCAACCTTATACGTTCAACCTTAAACATTCAAGCTTAAATGTTCAACCTTAAACGTTCAACCTTAAACGTAAAAAATTAAACGTTCAACCTTAAACGTTCAACCTTAAACGTTCAACCTTAAACGTTCAACCTCAAACGTTCAACCTTAAACGTTCAACCTTAAACGTTCAACCTTAAACGTTCAACCTTAAACGTTGAACCTTAAACGTTCAACCTTAAACGCTCAACCTTAAACGTTCAACCTTAAACGTTCAATCTCAAACGTTCAAAAATAAACGTTCAACCTAAAACGTTAAACCATAAATGTTCAACCTTAAACGTTCAACCTTAAACGTTCAACCTTAAACGTTCAACCTTAAACGTTCAACCTTAAACGTTCAACCTTAAACATTCAACCTTAAACGTTCAACCTTAAACGTTCAACCTTAAACGTTCAACCTTAAACGTTCCACCTTAAACGTTCAACCTTAAACGTTCAACCTTAAACGTTCAACCTTAAACGTTCAACCTTAAACGTTCAACCTTAAACGTTCAACTTTAAACGTTCAACCTTAAACGTTCAACCTTAAACGTTCAACCTTAAACGTTCAACCTTAAACGTTCAACCTTAAACGTTCAACCTTAAATGTTCAACCTTAAACGTTCAACCTGAAACGTTCAACCTTAAACGTTCAACCTTATACGTTCAACCTTAAACATTCAAGCTTAAATGTTCAACCTTAAACGTTCAACCTTAAACGTAAAAAATTAAACGTTCAACCTTAAACGTTCAACCTTAAACGTTCAACCTTAAACGTTCAACCTCAAACGTTCAACCTTAAACGTTCAACCTTAAACGTTCAACCTTAAACGTTCAACCTTAATCGTTCAACCTTAAACGATCAACCTTAAACGTTCAACCTTAAACGTTCAACCTTAAACGTTCAAGCTTAAACGTTCAACCTTAAACGTTCAACCTTAAACGTCCAAAATTAAATATTCAACCTTAAACGTTCAACCTTAAACGTTCAACCTTAAACGTTGAACTTTAAACGTTCAACCTTAAACGCTCAACCTTAAACATTCAACCTTAAACGTTCAATCTTAAACGTTCAAAAATAAACGTTCAACCTAAACGTTCAACCTTAAACGTTCAACCTTAAACGTTCAACCTTAAACGTTCAACCTTAAACGTTCAACCTTAAACGTTCAACCTTAAACGTTCAACCTTAAACGTTCAACCTTAAACGTTCAACCTTAAACGTTCAACCTTAAACGTTCAACCTTAAACGTTCAACCTTAAACGTTCAAGCTTAAACGTTCAACCTTAAACGTTCAACCTTAAACGTCCAAAATTAAACGTTCAACCTTAAACGTTCAACCTTAAGCGTTCAACCTTAAACGTTCAACCTTAAACGTTCAACCTTAAACGTTCGACCTTAAATGTTCAACCTTAAGCGTTCAACCTTAAACGTTCAACCTTAAACGTTCGACCTTAAACGTTCAACCTTAAACGCTCAACCTTAAACGTTCAACCTTAAACGTCCAACCTGAAACGTGAAACCTTAAACGTTCAACCTTAAACGTTCAAGCTTAAACGTTCAACCTTAAACGTTCAACCTTAAACGTCCAAAATTAAATGTTCAACCTTAAACGTTCAACCTTAAACGTTCAACCTTAATCGTTCAACCTTAAACGTTCAACCTTAAACGTTCAACCTTAAATGTTCAACCTTAAACGTTCAACCTTAAACGTTCAACCTTAAACGTTCAACCTTAAACGTTCAACCTTATACGTTCAACCTTAAACGTTCAACCTTAAACGTTCAACCTTAAACGTTCAACCTTAAACGTTCAACCTTAAACGTTCAACCTTAAACGTTCAACCTTAAATGTTCAACCTTAAACGTTCAACCTTAAACGTTCAACTTTAAACGTTCAACCTTAAACGTGCAACCTTAAACTTTCAACCTTAAACGTTCAACCTTAAACGTGCAATCTGAAACGTGAAACCTTAAATGTTCAAAATTAAACGTTCAACCTTAAACGTTCAAGCTTAAACATTCAACCTTAAACGTTCAACCTTAAACGTCCAAAATTAAACGTTCAACCTTAAACGTTCAACCTTAAACGTTCAACCTTAAACGTTCAACCTTAAACGTTCAACCTTAAACGTTCAACCTTAAACGTTCAATCTTAAACGTTCAAAAATAAACGTTCAACCTAAAAAGTTCAACCATAAACGTTCAACCTTAAACGTTCAACCTTAAACGTTCAACCTTAAACGTTCAACCTTAAACGTTCAACCTTAAACGTTCAACCTTAAACGTTCAACCTTAAACGTTCAACCTTAAACGTTCAACCTTAAACGTTCAACCTTAAACGTTCAACCTTAAACGTTCAACCTTAAACGTTCAACTTTAAACGTTCAACCTTAAACGTTCAACCTTAAACGTTCAACCTTAAACGTTCAACCTTAAACGTTCAACCTTAAACGTTCAACCTTAAACGTTCAACCTGAAACGTTCAACCTTAAACGTTCAACCTTATACGTTCAACCTTAAACATTCAAGCTTAAATGTTCAACCTTAAACGTTCAACCTTAAACGTAAAAAATTAAACGTTCAACCTTAAACGTTCAACCTCAAACGTTCAACCTTAAACGTTCAACCTCAAACGTTCAACCTCAAACGTTCAACCTTAAACGTTCAACCTTAATCGTTCAACCTTAAACGATCAACCTTAAACGTTCAACCTTAAACGTTCAACCTTAAACGTTCAAGCTTAAACGTTCAACCTTAAACGTTCAACCTTAAACGTCCAAAATTAAATATTCAACCTTAAACGTTCAACCTTAAACGTTCAACCTTAAACGTTGAACTTTAAACGTTCAACCTTAAACGCTCAACCTTAAACATTCAACCTTAAACGTTCAATCTTAAACGTTCAAAAATAAACGTTCAACCTAAAACGTTCAACCTTAAACGTTCAACCTTAAACGTTCAACCTTAAACGTTCAACCTTAAACGTTCAACCTTAAACGTTCAACCTTAAACGTTCAACCTTAAACGTTCAACCTTAAACGTTCAACCTTAAACGTTCAACCTTAAACGTTCAACCTTAAACGTTCAACCTTAAACGTTCAACCTTAAACGTTCAACCTTAAACGTTCAACCTTAAACGTTCAAGCTTAAACGTTCAACCTTAAACGTTCAATCTTAAACATCCAAAATTAAACGTTCAACCTTAAACGTTCAACCTTAAGCGTTCAACCTTAAACGTTCAACCTTAAACGTTCGACCTTAAACGTTCAACCTTAAACGCTCAACCTTAAACGTTCAACCTTAAACGTTCAATCTTAAACGTTCAAAAATAAACGTTCAACCTAAAACGTTCAACCTTAAACGTTCAACCTTAAACGTCCAACCTGAAACGTGAAACCTTAAACGTTCAACCTTAAACGTTCAACCTTAAACGTTCAAGCTTAAACGTTCAACCTTAAACGTTCAACCTTAAATGTTCAACCTTAAACGTCCAAAATTAAATGTTCAACATTAAACGTTCAACCTTAAATGTTCAACCTTAAACGTTCAACCTTAAACGTTCAACCTTAAATGTTCAACCTTAAACGTTCAACCTTAAACGTCCAACCTGAAACGTGAAACCTTAAACGTTCAACCTTAAACGTTCAACCTTAAACGTTCAAGCTTAAACGTTCAACCTTAAACATTCAACCTTATACGTTCAACCTCAAACGTTCAACCTTAACCGTTCAACCTTAAACGTTCAACCTCAAACGTTCAACCTCAAACGTTCAACCTCAAACGTTCAACCTCAAACGTTCAACCTCAAACGTTCAACCTCAAACGTTCAACCTCAAACGTTCAACCTCAAACGTTCAACCTCAAATGTTCAACCTCTAACGTTCAACCTCAAACGTTCAACCTCAAACGTTCAACCTTAAACGTTCAACCTTAAACGTCCAAAATTAAACGTTCAACCTTAAACGTCCAACCTTAAACGTCCAACCTTAAACGTGAAACCTTAAACGTGAAACCTTAAACGTTCAACCTTAAACGTTCAACCTTAAACGATCAACCTTAAGAGTGTTACAAAGTAGATTAATTTCTAAACATATTCATAGATGGTGCTCGCATCGCTCTCATACACCTTATTATGTACATATGGTAATTTTTTTGCTATGTATTAGAGGCTACAACGGACAAATTTTTTCCGCCATCTTGGATGTCCGTTAGCGTGATTTAAGTCACCAACGTATTTTATTTTGCTTTTTTCTGGCAAATTTTTTTAAATTTTTGAAAAAAATAAATATAAAAATAAAAATTTAGCGAAATTTCGTAATAAAATAACATAATTTTAGTTAGGGAAGCGACTCTAAAATAAAAACGTAAACGAAATCATTCACCTTATATACGGCGATTTGTGTGGTCATTTTTGACTAAAAAATCGCTGCTAAAGGTAGATTTTTTTAAATTTTATTGTTCTTTCCACTTAATATTCTTACCTTAATCGGAAATCTTCCATGTAGGGTTGGTTATTCTTTTTAAAATGACGTCGTTTTCCATCGAAGCGGTGGAAAAATGGCGTCGTTTTCAACTTTCTCAAACGGCGTTAAACCGCTTCTGTGCATGCGCGCTCATTTTGGTTCAAACGAAATTCAAATACGTACTCTCTAACCAGGCCTTGACTGAATCAGATTCTTATTGATTGAGTTTTACTTCAATATAAAAATAAACGTATGCAATTAGGTAATGAAATTTACTTGTTCTTATAGAAAACAAATAAATCTACCACCACATTTTTTTATTTTACTATTATCTCTTTTGTAAAAATAAGATAATGGATACCAAATATGTAGCTTTTTTTTTCCTATGAGATTTTGCATAGGAAATAAAAACACCTTTTTAAATACTTAATTAAAATATTTAAAGGCAGATTTATAGTCTGAATTTTTTTTTATCAGTTTCATTAAACAATCTAATATTTATTACAGTTTGAATCACATTTTAAAAACTTATATTGTCTCCAGATAATGGCTACCAAACATAACTGTATGTTTGAAATTTAAATTAGCATTATGTCTATGCTAATTCAATACAAGTGGCGCCTCTGATGTCAGACACAGCAATCAGTGTCGTCTGTCAAAAGAAAACGTCCGTGACGCTTCTGTAACCCTCTTAAACGTTCAACCTTAAACGTTCAACCTTAAACGTTCAACCTTAAACGTTCAACCTTAAACGTTCAACCTTAAACGTTCAACCTTAAACGTTCAACCTTAAACGTTCAACCTTAAACGTTCAACCTTAAACGTTCAACCTTAAACGTTCAACCTTAAACGCTCAACCTTAAACGTTCAACCTTAAACGTTAAAAAATAAACGTTCAACCTAAAACGTTCAACCTTAAACGTTCAACCTTAAACGTTGAACCCTTTAAGGTTTCAAGTTTAAGGTTTCATGTCCGAGGTTTCAAGTCCGAGGTTTCAAGTCCGAGGTTTAAAGTCCGAGGTTTAAAGTATGAGGTTTCCAGTCCGAGGTTTCCAGTCCGAGGCTTCCGGGTCCGAGGCTTCCGGGTCCGAGGCTTCCGGGTCCGAGGCTTCCGGGTCCGAGGCTTCCGGGTCCGAGGCTTCCGGGTCCGAGGCTTCCGGGTCCGAGGGTTCGGGGTCCGAGGGTTCGGGGTCCGAGGGTTCGGGGTCCGAGGGTTCGGGGTCCGAGGGTTCGGGGTCCGAGGGTTCGGGGTCCGAGGGTTCGGGGTCCGAGGGTTCGGGGTCCGAGGGTTCGGGGTCCGAGGGTTCGGGGTCCGAGGGTTCGGGGTCCGAGGGTTCGGGGTCCGAGGGTTCGGGGTCCGAGGGTTCGGGGTCCGAGGGTTCGGGGTCCGAGGGTTCGGGGTCCGAGGGTTCGGGGTCCGAGGGTTCGGGGTCCGAGGGTTCGGGGTCCGAGGGTTCGGGGTCCGAGGGTTCGGGGTCCGAGGGTTCGGGGTCCGAGGGTTCGGGGTCCGAGGGTTCGGGGTCCGAGGGTTCGGGGTCCGAGGGTTCGGGGTCCGAGGGTTCGGGGTCCGAGGGTTCGGGGTCCGAGGGTTCGGGGTCCGAGGGTTCGGGGTCCGAGGGTTCGGGGTCCGAGGGTTCCGGGTCCGAGGGTTCCGGGTCCGAGGGTTCCGGGTCCGAGGGTTCCGGGTCCGAGGGTTCCGGGTCCGAGGGTTCCGGGTCCGAGGGTTCCGGGTCCGAGGGTTCCGGGTCCGAGGGTTCCGGGTCCGAGGGTTCCGGGTCCGAGGGTTCCGGGTCCGAGGGTTCCGGGTCCGAGGGATCCGGGTCCGAGGGTTCCGGGTCCGAGGGTTCCGGGTCCGAGGGTTCCGGGTCCGAGGGTTCCGGGTCCGAGGGTTCCGGGTCCGAGGGTTCCGGGTCCGAGGGTTCCGGGTCCGAGGCTTCCGGGTCCGAGGCTTCCGGGTCCGAGGCTTCCGGGTCCGAGGCTTCCGGGTCCGAGGCTTCCGGGTCCGAGGCTTCCGGGTCCGAGGCTTCCGGTCCGAGGCTTCCGGGTCCGAGGCTTCCGGGTCCGAGGCTTCCGGGTCCGAGGCTTCCGGGTCCGAGGGTCCGGGGTCCGAGGGTCCGGGGTCCGAGGGTCCGGGGTCCGAGGGTCCGGGGTCCGAGGGTCCGGGGTCCGAGGGTCCGGGGTCCGAGGGTCCGGGGTCCGAGGGTCCGGGGTCCGAGGGTCCGGGGTCCGAGGGTCCGGGGTCCGAGGGTCCGGGGTCCGAGGGTCCGGGGTCCGAGGGTCCGGGGTCCGAGGGTCCGGGGTCCGAGGGTCCGGGGTCCGAGGGTCCGGGGTCCGAGGGTCCGGGGTCCGAGGGTCCGGGGTCCGAGGGTCCGGGGTCCGAGGGTCCCGGGTCCGAGGGTCCCGGGTCCGAGGGTCCCGGGTCCGAGGGTCCCGGGTCCGAGGGTCCCGGGTCCGAGGGTCCCGGGTCCGAGGGTCCCGGGTCCGAGGGTCCCGGGTCCGAGGGTCCCGGGTCCGAGGGTCCCGGGTCCGAGGGTCCCGGGTCCGAGGGTCCCGGGTCCGAGGGTCCCGGGTCCGAGGGTCCCGGGTCCGAGGGTCCCGGGTCCGAGGGTCCCGGGTCCGAGGGTCCCGGGTCCGAGGGTCCGGGTCCGAGGGTCCCGGGTCCGAGGGTCCC
>JAUPFP010000164.1:0-120698 GCA_036925085.1 Brachycybe producta
AACCTTAAACGTTCAACCTTAAACGTTCAACCTTAAACCTTCATGCTTAAATGTTCAACCTTAAACGTTGAACCTTAAACGTTCAACCTTAAACGTTCAACCTTAAACGTTCAAGCTTAAATGTAAAACCTTAAACGTTCAATCTTAAACGTTCAACCTTAAACGTTCAACCTTAAACATTCAACCTTAAATGTTCAACCTTAAACGATGAACCTTAAATGTTCATCCTTAAACGTTCAACCTTAAACGTTCAAGCTGAAATGTTCAACCTTAAACGTTCAACCTTAAACGTTCAAAATTAAACGTTCAACCTTAAACGTTCAACCTTAAACGTTCAACCTTAAACGTTCAAACTTAAACGTGAAACCTTAACGTGAAACCTTAACGTGAAACCTTAAACGTGAAACCTTAAATGTAAAACCTTAAACGTTCAATCTTAAACGTTCAACCTTAACGTTCAACCTTAAACGTTCAACCTTAAACATTCAACCTTAAACGTGAAACCTTAAACGTGAAACCTTAAATGTAAAACCTTAAACGTTCAATCTTAAACGTTCAACCTTAAACGTTCAACCTTAAACATTCAACCTTAAATGTTCAACCTTAAACGATGAACCTTAAATGTTCATCCTTAAACGTTCAACCTTAAACGTTCAAGCTGAAATGTTCAACCTTAAACGTTCAACCTTAAACGTTCAAAATTAAACGTTCAACCTTAAACGTTCAACCTTAAACGTTCAACCTTAAACGTTCAAACTTAAACGTACAACCTTAAACATTCAACCTTAAACATTCAACCTTAAACGTTCAACCTTAAACGTTCAACCTTAAACGTTCAACCTTAAACGTTCAAGCTTAAATGTTCAACCTTAAACGTTCAACCTTATCCGTTCAAAATTAAACGTTCAACCTTAAACGTTCAACCTTAAACGTTCAACCTTAAACGTTCAACCTTAAACATTCAACCTTAAACGTGAAACCTTAAACGTGAAACCTTAAACGTGAAACCTTAAACGTGAAACCTTAAACGTTCAACCTTAAACGTTCAACCTTAAACGTTCAACCTTAAACATTCAACCTTAAACGTGAAACCTTAAACGTGAAACCTTAACGTGAAACCTTAACGTGAAACCTTAAACATTCAAGCTTAAATGTTCAACCTTAAACTTTCAACCTTAACCGTTCAAAATTAAACGTTCAACCTTAAACGTTCAACCTTAAACGTGAAACCTTAAACGTGAAACCTTAAATGTAAAACCTTAAACGTTCAATCTTAAACGTTCAACCTTAAACGTTCAACCTTAAACGTTCAACCTTAAACGTTCAACCTTAAACGTTCAATCTTAAACGTTCAACCTTTAACGTTCAACCTTAAACGTTCAACCTTA
Source organism: Brachycybe producta (assembly GCA_036925085.1). Classification (NCBI taxonomy): domain Eukaryota; kingdom Metazoa; phylum Arthropoda; class Diplopoda; order Playtdesmida; family Andrognathidae; genus Brachycybe; species Brachycybe producta. The sequence goes on from JAUPFP010000164.1 coordinate 1,389, forward strand.
AACATTCAACCTTAAACGTTCAACCTTAAACGTTCAACCTTAAACGTTCAACCTTAAATGTTCAACCTTAAACGATGAACCTTAAATGTTCATCCTTAAACGTTCAACCTTAAACGTTCAAGCTGAAATGTTCAACCTTAAACGTTCAACCTTAAACGTTCAACCTTAAACGTTCAAGCTTAAATGTTCAACCTTAAACGTTAAACCTTAACCGTTCAAAATTAAACGTTCAACCTTAAACGTTCAACCTTAAACGTTCAACCTTAAACGTTCAACCTTAAACGTTCAATCTTAAACGTTCAGCCTTAAACGTTCAACCTTAAACGTTCAACCTTAAAAGTTCAACCTTAAACGTTCAACCTCAAACGTGAAACCTTAAACGTGAAACCTTAAACGTTCAACCTTAAACGTTCAACCTTAAACGTTCAACCTTAAACGTTCAACCTTAAATGTTCAACCTTAAACGTTCAACCTTAAACGTTCAACCTTAAACATTCAACCTTAAACGTTCAACGTTAAACGTTCAACCTTAAACGTTCCACCTTAAACGTTCAACCTTAAAAGTTCAACCTTAAACGTTCAACCTTAAACGTTCAACCTTAAACGTTCAACCTTAAACGTTCAAGCTTAAATGTTCAACCTTAAACGTTCAACCTTAAACGTTCAACCTTAAACGTTCAAGCTTAAATGTTCAACCTTAAACGTTCAACCTTAACCGTTCAAAATTAAACGTTCAACCTTAAACGTTCAACCTTAAACGTTTAACCTTAAACGTTCAACCTTAAACATTCAACCTTAAACGTGAAACCTTAAACATGAAACCTTAAACGTGAAACCTTAAACGTAAAACCTTAAATGTAAAACCTTAACGTTCAATCTTAAACGTTCAACCTTAAACGTTCAAACTTAAACTTTCAATCTTAAACGTTCAACCTTAAACGTTCAACCTTAAACGTTCAACCTTAAACGTTCAACCTTAAATGTTCAACCTTAAACGATGAACCTTAAATGTTCATCCTTAAACGTTCAACCTTAAACGTTCAAGCTGAAATGTTCAACCTTAAACGTTCAACCTTAAACGTTCAACCTTAAACGTTCAAGCTTAAATGTTCAACCTTAAACGTTAAACCTTAACCGTTCAAAATTAAACGTTCAACCTTAAACGTTCAACCTTAAACGTTCAACCTTAAACGTTCAACCTTAAACGTTCAATCTTAAACGTTCAGCCTTAAACGTTCAACCTTAAACGTTCAACCTTAAAAGTTCAACCTTAAACGTTCAACCTTAAACGTTCAACCTTAAACGTTCAACCTTAAACGTTCATGCTTAAATGTTCAACCTTAAACGTTGAACCTTACACGTTCATGCTTAAATGTTCAACCTTAAACGTTGAACCTTAAACGTTCAACCTTAAACGTTCAACCTTAAACGTTCAAGCTTAAATGTTCAACCTTAAACGTTCAACCTTAACCGTTCAAAATTAAACGTTCAACCTTAAACGTTCAACCTTAAACGTTCAACCTTAAACGTTCAACCTTAAACATTCAACCTTAAACGTGAAACCTTAAACGTGAAACCTTAAACGTGAAACCTTAAACGTGAAACCTTAAATGTAAAACCTTAAACGTTCAATCTTAAACGTTCAACCTTAAACGTTCAACCTTAAACGTTCAATCTTAAACGTTCAACCTTTAACGTTCAACCTTAAACGTTCAACCTTAAACATTCAACCTTAAATGTTCAACCTTAAACGATGAACCTTAAATGTTCATCCTTAAACGTTCAACCTTAAACGTTCAAGCTGAAATGTTCAACCTTAAACGTTCAACCTTAAACGTTCAACCTTAAACGTTCAACCTTAAACGTTCAACCTTAAACGTTCAACCTTAAACGTTCAAACTTAAACGTACAACCTTAAACATTCAACCTTAAACATTCAACCTTAAACGTTCAACCTTAAACGTGAAACCTTAAACGTGAAACCTTAAACGTGAAACCTTAAACGTTCAAGCTTAAATGTTCAACCTTAAACGTTCAACCTTAAACGTTCAACCTTAAACGTTCAACCTTAAACGTTCAACCTTAAACATTCAACCTTAAACGTGAAACCTTAAACATGAAACCTTAAACGTGAAACCTTAAACTTGAAACCTTAAATGTAAAACCTTAAACGTTCAATCTTAAACGTTCAACCTTAAACGTTCAAACTTAAACGTTCAATCTTAAACGTTCAACCTTAAACGTTCATCCTTAAACGTTCAACCTTAAACGTTCAACCTTAAATGTTCAACCTTAAACGATGAACCTTAAATGTTCATCCTTAAACGTTCAACCTTAAACGTTCAAGCTGAAATGTTCAACCTTAAACGTTCAACCTTAAACGTTCAACCTTAAACGTTCAACCTTAACCGTTCAAGCTTAAATGTTCAACCTTAAACGTTAAACCTTAAATGTTCAACCTTAAACGATGAACCTTAAATGTTCATCCTTAAACGTTCAACCTTAAACGTTCAAGCTGAAATGTTCAACCTTAAACGTTCAACCTTAAACGTTCAACCTTAAACGTTCAACCTTAAACGTTCAACCTTAAACGTTCAACCTTAAACGTTCAAACTTAAACGTACAACCTTAAACATTCAACCTTAAACATTCAACCTTAAACGTTCAACCTTAAACGTTCAACCTTAAACGTTCAACCTTAAACGTTCAAGCTTAAATGTTCAACCTTAAACGTTCAACCTTAACCGTTCAAAATTAAACGTTCAACCTTAAACGTTCAACCTTAAACGTTCAACCTTAAACGTTCAACCTTAAACATTCAACCTTAAATGTTCAACCTTAAACGATGAACCTTAAATGTTCATCCTTAAACGTTCAACCTTAAACGTTCAAGCTGAAATGTTCAACCTTAAACGTTCAACCTTAAACGTTCAACCTTAAACGTTCAACCTTAAACGTTCAACCTTAAACGTTCAACCTTAAACGTTCAAACTTAAACGTACAACCTTAAACATTCAACCTTAAACATTCAACCTTAAACATTCAACCTTAAACGTTCAACCTTAAACGTTCAACCTTAAACGTTCAAGCTTAAATGTTCAACCTTAAACGTTCAACCTTAACCGTTCAAAATTAAACGTTCGACCTTAAACGTTCAACCTTAAACGTTCAACCTTAAACGTTCAACCTTAAACATTCAACCTTAAACGTGAAACCTTAAACGTGAAACCTTAAACGTGAAACCTTAAACGTGAAACCTTAAACGTTCAAGCTTAAATGTTCAACCTTAAACGTTCAACCTTAAACGTTCAACCTTAAACGTTCAACCTTAAACGTTCAACCTTAAACATTCAACCTTAAACGTGAAACCTTAAACATGAAACCTTAAACGTGAAACCTTAAACTTGAAACCTTAAATGTAAAACCTTAAACGTTCAATCTTAAACGTTCAACCTTAAACGTTCAAACTTAAACGTTCAATCTTAAACGTTCAACCTTAAACGTTCATCCTTAAACGTTCAACCTTAAACGTTCAACCTTAAATGTTCAACCTTAAACGATGAACCTTAAATGTTCATCCTTAAACGTTCAACCTTAAACGTTCAAGCTGAAATGTTCAACCTTAAACGTTCAACCTTAAACGTTCAACCTTAAACGTTCAACCTTAACCGTTCAAGCTTAAATGTTCAACCTTAAACGTTAAACCTTAACCGTTCAAAATTAAACGTTCAACCTTAAACGTTCAACCTTAAACGTTCAATCTTAAACGTTCAGCATTAAACGTTCAACCTTAAACGTTCAACCTTAAAAGTTCAACCTTAAACGTTCAACCTTAAACGTTCAACCTTAAACGTTCAACCTTAAACGTTCATGCTTAAATGTTCAACCTTAAACGTTGAACCTTAAACGTTCAACCTTAAACGTTCAACCTTAAACGTTCAAGCTTAAATGTTCAACCTTAAACGTTCAACCTTAAACGTTCAAAATTAAACGTTCAACCTTAAACGTTCAACCTTAAACGTTCAACCTTAAACGTTCAACCTTAAACATTCAACCTTAAACGTGAAACCTTAAACGTGAAACCTTAAACGTGAAACCTTAAACGTGAAACCTTAAATGTAAAACCTTAAACGTTCAATCTTAAACGTTCAACCTTAAACGTTCAACCTTAAACGTTCAATCTTAAACGTTCAACCTTTAACGTTCAACCTTAAACGTTCAACCTTAAACATTCAACCTTAAATGTTCAACCTTAAACGATGAACCTTAAATGTTCATCCTTAAACGTTCAACCTTAAACGTTCAAGCTGAAATGTTCAACCTTAAACGTTCAACCTTAAACGTTCAACCTTAAACGTTCAACCTTAAACGTTCAACCTTAAACGTTCAACCTTAAACGTTCAAACTTAAACGTACAACCTTAAACATTCAACCTTAAACATTCAACCTTAAACGTTCAACCTTAAACGTTCAACCTTAAACGTTCAACCTTAAACGTTCAAGCTTAAATGTTCAACCTTAAACGTTCAACCTTAACCGTTCAAAATTAAACGTTCAACCTTAAACGTTCAACCTTAAACGTTCAACCTTAAACATTCAACCTTAAACGTGAAACCTTAAACGTGAAACCTTAAACGTGAAACCTTAAACGTGAAACCTTAAATGTAAAACCTTAAACGTTCAATCTTAAACGTTCAACCTTAAACGTTCAACCTTAAACGTTCAATCTTAAACGTTCAACCTTAAACGTTCAACCGTAATACGTTCAACCTTAAACGTTCAACCTTAAACGTTCAACCTTAAACGTTCAACCTTAAACGTTCAACCTTAAACGTTCAACCTTAAACGTTCAACCTTAAACGTTCAACCTTAAACGTTCAACCTTAAACGTTCAACCTTAAACGTTCAACCTTAAACGTTCAACCTTAAATGTTCAACCTTAAACGATGAACCTTAAATGTTCATCCTTAAACGTTCAACCTTAAACGTTCAAGCTGAAATGTTCAACCTTAAACGTTCAACCTTAAACGTTCAACCTTAAACGTTCAACCTTAAACGTTCAACCTTAAACGTTCAACCTTAAACGTTCAACCTTAAACGTTCAACCTTAAACGTTCAAACTTAAACGTACAACCTTAAACATTCAACCTTAAACGTTCAACCTTAAACGTGAAACCTTAAACGTGAAACCTTAAACGTTCAACCTTAAACGTTCAACCTTAAACGTTCAACCTTAAACGTTCAACCTTAAACGTTCAACCTTAAACGTTCAACCTTAAACGTTCAACCTTAAACGTTCAACCTTAAACGTTCAACCTTAAACGTTCAACCTTAAACGTTCAACCTTAAACGTTCAACCTTAAACGTTCAACCTTAAACGTTCAACCTTAAACGTTCAACCTTAAACGTTCAACCTTAAACGTTCAACCTTAAACGTTCAACCTTAAACGTTCAACCTTAAACGTTCAACCTTAAACGTTCAACCTTAAACGTTCAACCTTAAACGTTCAACCTTAAACGTTCAATCTTAAACGTTCAGCCTTAAACGTTCAGCCTTAAACGTTCAACCTTAAACGTTCAACCTTAAACGTTCAACCTTAAACGTTCAACCTTAAACGTTCAACCTTAAACGTTCAACCGTAATACGTTCAACCTTAAACGTTCAACCTTAAACGTTCAACTTAAACGTTCAACCTTAAACGTTCAACCTTAAACGTTCAACCTTAAACGTTCAACCTTAAACGTTCAACCTTAAACGTTCAACCTTAAACGTTCAACCTTAAACGTTCAACCTTAAACGTTCAACCTTAAACGTTCAACCTTAAACGTTCAACCTTAAACGTTCAACCTTAAACGTTCAACCTTAAACGTTCAACCTTAAACGTTCAACCTTAAACGTTCAACCTTAAACGTTCAACCTTAAACGTTCAACCTTAAACGTTCAATCTTAAACGTTCAGCCTTAAACGTTCAACCTTAAACATTCAACCTTAAACGTGAAATCTTAAACGTGAAACCTTAAATGTTCAACCTTAAACGTTCAAAATTAAACGTGAAACCTTAAGTGTTCAACCTTAAACGTTCAAGCTTAAATGTTCAACCTTAAACGTTCAATCTTAAACGTTCAACCTTAAACGTTCAACCTTAAACGTTCAATCTTAAACGTTCAACCTTAAACGTTCAATCTTAAATGTTCAACCTTAAACGTTCAACCTTAAACGTTCAACCTTAAACATTCAACCTTAAATGTTCAACCTAAAATGTTCAACCTTAAACGATGAACATTAAATGTTCAACCTTAAACGTTCAACCTTAAACGTTCAACCTTAAACGTTCAACCTAAAAGTTCAACCTTAAACGTTCAACCTTAAACGTTCAACCTTAAACGTTCAACCTTAAACGTTCAAGCTTAAATGTTCAACCTTAAACGTTCAACCTTAAACGTTCAACCTTAAACGTTCAAGCTTAAATGTTCAACCTTAAACGTTCAACCTTAACCGTTCAAAATTAAACGTTCAACCTTAAACGTTCAACCTTAAACGTGAAACCTTAAACGTTCAATCTTAAACGTTCAGCCTTAAACGTTCAACCTTAAACGTTCAACCTTAATCGTTCAACCTTAAACATTCAACCTTAAACTTTCACCCTTAAACATTCAAACTTAAACGTACAACCTTAAACGTTCAACCTTAAATGTTCAACCTTAAACGTTCAACCTTAAACGTTCAACCTTAAACGTTCAACCTTAAATGTTCAACCTTAAATGTGAAACCTTATACGTTCAACCTTAAACGGTCAACCTTAAACGTTCAACCTTAAACGTTCAAGCTTAAACGTTCAACCTTAAACGTTCAACCTTAAACGTTCAACCTTAAACGTTCAACCTTAAACTTTCAACCTTAAACGTTCAACCTTAAACGTTCAACCTTAAACGTTCAACCTTAAACGTTCAACCTTAAACGTTAAACCTTAAACGTTCAACCTTAAACGTTCAACCTTAAACGTTCAACCTTAAACGTTCAAACTTAAACGTGAAACCTTAAACGTTCAACCTTAAACGTTCAACCTTAAACGTTCAACCTTAAACGTTCAACCTTAAACGTTCAACCTTAAATGTTCAACCTTAAACGTGAAACCTTATACGTGAAACCTTAAACGGTCAACCTTAAACGTTCAACCTTAAACGTTCAAGCTTAAACGTTCAAAATTAAACGTTCAAAATTAAACGTCCAAAATTAAACGTTCAACCTTAAACGTTCAACCTTAAACGTTCAAGCTTAAATGTTCAACCTTAAACGTTCAACCTTAAACGTTCATAGTTAAACGTTCAAAGTTAAATGTTCAACCTTAAACGTTCAAAGTTAAACGTTCAACCTTAAACGTTCAACCTTAAACGTTCAAAATTAAACGTTCAACCTTAAACGTTCAAAATTAAACGTTCAACCTTAAACGTTCAACCTTAAATGTTCAACCTTAAATGTTCAACCTTAAACGTTCAACCTTAAACGTTCAACCATAAACGTTCAACCTTAAACGTTCAAGCTTAAACATTCAACCTTAAACGTTCAAGCTTAAACGTTCAACCTTAAACATTCAACCTTAAACGTCCAAAATTAAACGTTCAACCTTAAACGTTCAAGCTTAAACGTTCAACCTTAAACGTTCAAAATTAAACGTTCAACCTTAAACTTTCAACCTTAAACGTTCAACCTTAAACGTTCAACCTTAAACGTTCAACCTTAAACGTTCAACCTTAAACGTTCAACCTTAAACGTTCAACCTTAAACGTTCAACCTTAAACGTTCAACCTTAAACATTCAACCTTAAACGTTCAACCTTAAACGTTCAACCTTAAACGTTCAACCTTAAATGTTCAACATTAAACGTTCAACCTTAAACGTTCAACCTTAAACGTTCAACCTTAAAACGTTCAAAATTAAACGTTCAACCTTAAACGTACAACCTTAAACGTTCAACCTTAAACGTTCAAGCTTAAACGTTCAACCTTAAACGTTCAAAATTAAACGTTCAACCTTAAACGTTCAACCTTAAACGTTCAACCTTAAACGTTCAACCTTAAACGTTCAACCTTAAACGTTCAACCTTAAACGTTCAACCTTAAACGTTCAACCTTAAACGTTCAACCTTAAACGTTCAACCTTAAACATTCAACCTTAAACGTTCAACCTTAAACGTTCAACCTTAAACGTTCAACCTTAAACGTTCAACCTTAAACGTTCAAAATTAAACGTTCAACCTTAAACGTTCAACCTTAAACGTTCAACCTTAAACGTTCAACCTTAAACGTTCAACCTTAAACGTTCAACCTTAAACGTTCAAGCTTAAACGTTCAACCTTAAACGTTCAACCTTAAACGTTCCAGCTTAAACGTTCAACCTTAAACGTCCAAAATTAAACGTTCAACCTTAAACGTTCAAGCTTAAACGTTCAACCTTAAACGTTCAACCTTAAACGTTCAAAATTAAACGTTCAACCTTAAACTTTCAACCTTAAACATTCAACCTTAAACGTTCAACCTTAAACGTTCAACCTTAAACGTTCAACCTTAAACGTTCAACCTTAAACGTTCAACCTTAAACGTTCAACCTTAAACGTTCAACCTTAAACGTTCAACCTTAAACGTTCAACCTTAAACGTTCAACCTTAAACGTTCAACCTTAAATGTTCAACATTAAACGTTCAACCTTAAACGTTCAACCTTAAATGTTCAACATTAAATGTTCAACCTTAAACGTTCAACCTTAAACGTTCAACCTTAAAACGTTCAAAATTAAACGTTCAACCTTAAACGTACAACCTTAAATGTTCAACCTTAAACGTTCAACCTTAACGTTCAACCTTAAACATTCAACCTTAAACGTTCAACCTTAAACGTTCAACCTTAAAGGTTCAACCTTAAATGTTCAACATTAAACGTTCAACCTTAAACGTTCAACCTTAAACGTTCAACCTTAAAAAGTTCAAAATTAAACGTTCAACCTTAAACGTACAACCTTCAACGTTCAACCTTAAACGTTCAACCTTAAACGTTCAACCTTAAATGTTCAACCTTAAACGTTCAACCTTAAACGTTCAACCTTAAACGTTCAACCTTAAACGTTCAAAATTAAACGTTCAACCTTAAACGTTCAACCTTAAACGTTCAACCTTAAACGTTCAACCTTAAACGTTCAACCTTAAACGTTCAACCTTAAACGTTCAAGCTTAAATGTTCAACCTTAAACGTTCAACCTTAAACGTTCAAGCTTAAACGTTCAACCTTAAACGTCCAAAATTAAACGTTCAACCTTAAACGTTCAAGCTTAAACGTTCAACCTTAAACGTTCAACCTTAAACGTTCAACCTTAAACGTTCAACCTTAAACGTTCAACCTTAAACGTTCAACCTTAAACGTTCAACCTTAAACGTTCAACCTTAAACGTTCAACCTTAAACGTTCAACCTTAAACGTTCAACCTTAAACGTTCAACCTTAAACGTTCAACCTTAAACGTTCAACCTTAAACGTTCAACCTTAAATGTTCAACATTAAACGTTCAACCTTAAACGTTCAACCTTAAACGTTCAACCTTAAAACGTTCAAAATTAAACGTTCAACCTTAAACGTACAACCTTAAACGTTCAACCTTAAACGTTCAACCTTAAACGTTAAACCTTAAACATTCAACCTTAAACGTTCAACCTTAAACGTTCAACCTTAAACGTTCAACCTTAAACGTTCAACATTAAACGTTCAACCTTAAACGTTCAACCTTAAACGTTCAACCTTAAAACGTTCAAAATTAAACGTTCAACCTTAAACGTACAACCTTAAACATTCAACCTTAAACGTTCAACCCTAAACGTTCAACCTTAAACGTTCAACCTTAAACGTTCAACCTTAAACGTTCAACCTTAAACGTTCAACCTTAAACGTTCAACCTTAAACGTTCAACCTTAAACGTTCAACCTTAAACGTTCAACCTTAAACGTTCAACCTTAAACGTTCAAGCTTAAACGTTCAATCTTAAACGTTCAACCTTAAACGTTCAACCTTAAACGTTCAACCTTAAACGGTCAACATTAAACGTGAAACCTTATACATGAAACCTTAAACGGTCAACCTTAAACGTTCAACCTTAAACGTTCAAGCTTAAACGTTCAACCTGAAACGTTCAACCTTAAACGTCCAAAATTAAATGTTCAACCTTAAACGTTCAACCTTAAACGTTCAAGCTTAAATGTTCAACCTTAAACGTTCAACCTTAAACGTTCAAAGTTAAACGTTCAAAGTTAAACGTTCAACCTTAAACGTTCAACTTTAAACGTTCAACCTTAAACGTTCAACCTTAAACGTTCAACCTTAAACGTTCAACCTTAAACGTTCAACCTTAAACGTTCAACCTTAAACGTTCAACCTTAAACGTTCAACCTTAAACGTTCAACCTTAAACGTTCAACCTTAAACGTTCAACCTTAAACGTTCAACCTTAAACGTTCAACCTTAAACGTTCAATCTTAAACGTTCAACCTTAAACGTTCAACCTTAAACGTTCAACCTTAAACGTTCAACCTTAAACGTTCAACCTTAAACGTTCAACCTTAAACGTTCAACATTAAACGTTCAACCTTAAACGTTCAACTTAAACGTTCAAAATTAAACGTTCAACCTTAAACGTTCAAAATTAAACGTTCAACCTTAAACTTTCAACCTTAAACGTTCAACCTTAAACGTTCAACCTTAAACGTTCAACCTTAAACGTTCAACCTTAAACGTTCAACCTTAAACGTTCAACCTTAAACGTTCAACCTTAAAAGTTCAACCTTAAACGTTCAACCTTAAACGTTCAACCTTAAATGTTCAACCTTAAACGTTCAACCTTAAACGTTCAACCTTAAACGTTCAACCTTAAACGTTCAACCTTAAAACGTTCAAAATTAAACGTTCAACCTTAAACGTACAACCTTAAACGTTCAACCTTAAACGTTCAACCTTAAAACGTTCAAAATTAAACGTTCAACCTTAAACGTACAACCTTATACGTTCAACCTTAAATGTTCAACCTTAAACGTTCAACCTTAAACGTTCAACCTTAAACGTTCAAGCTTAAATGTTCAACCTTAAACGTTCAACCTTAAACGTCCAAAATTAAACGTTCAACCTTAAACGTTCAACCTTAAACGTTCAAGCTTAAATGTTCAACCTTAAACGTCCAACCTTAAACGTTCAACCTTAAACGTTCAACCTTAAACGTTCAACCTTAAACGTTCAACCTTAAACGTTCAACCTTAAACGTTCAACCTTAAACGTTCAAAATTAAACGTTCAACCTTAAACGTTCAACCTTAAACGTTCAACCTTAAACGTTCAACCTTAAACGTTCAACCTTAAACGTTCAACCTTAAACGTTCAAGCTTAAACGTTCAACCTTAAACGTTCAACCTTAAACGTTCAAGCTTAAACGTTCAACCTTAAACGTCCAAAATTAAACGTTCAACCTTAAACGTTCAAGCTTAAACGTTCAACCTTAAACGTTCAACCTTAAACGTTCAAAATTAAACGTTCAACCTTAAACTTTCAACCTTAAACGTTCAACCTTAAACGTTCAACCTTAAACGTTCAACCTTAAACGTTCAACCTTAAACGTTCAACCTTAAACGTTCAACCTTAAACGTTCAACCTTAAACGTTCAACCTTAAACGTTCAACCTTAAACGTTCAACCTTAAACGTTCAACCTTAAACGTTCAACCTTAAATGTTCAACCTTAAACGTTCAACCTTAAATGTTCAACATTAAACGTTCAACCTTAAACGTTCAACCTTAAATGTTCAACATTAAACGTTCAACCTTAAACGTTCAACCTTAAACGTTCAACCTTAAAACGTTCAAAATTAAACGTTCAACCTTAAACGTACAACCTTAAACGTTCAACCTTAAACGTTCAACCTTAAACGTTCAACCTTAAACATTCAACCTTAAACGTTCAACCTTAAACGTTCAACCTTAAACGTTCAACCTTAAACGTTCAACATTAAACGTTCAACCTTAAACGTTCAACCTTAAACGTTCAACCTTAAAACGTTCAAAATTAAACGTTCAACCTTAAACGTACAACCTTAAACGTTCAACCTTAAACGTTCAACCCTAAACGTTCAACCTTAAACGTTCAACCTTAAACGTTCAACCTTAAACGTTCAACCTTAAACGTTCAACTTTAAACGTTCAACCTTAAACGGTCAACCTTAAACGTTCAACCTTAAACGTTCAAGCTTAAACGTTCAACCTGAAACGTTCAACCTTAAACGTCCAAAATTAAACGTTCAACCTTAAACGTTCAACCTTAAACGTTCAACCTTAAACGTTCAAGCTTAAATGTTCAACCTTAAACGTTCAACCTTAAACGTTCAAAGTTAAACGTTCAAAGTTAAACGTTCAACCTTAAACGTTCAACTTTAAACGTTCAACCTTAAACGTTCAACCTTAAATGTTCAACCTTAAACGTTCAACCTTAAACGTTCAACCTTAAACGTTCAACCTTAAACGTTCAACCTTAAACGTTCAACCTTAAACGTTCAAGCTTAAACGTTCAACCTGAAACGTTCAACCTTAAACGTCCAAAATTAAACGTTCAACCTTAAACGTTCAACCTTAAACGTTCAAGCTTAAATGTTCAACCTTAAACGTTCAACCTTAAACGTTCAAAGTTAAACGTTCAAAGTTAAACGTTCAACCTTAAACGTTCAACTTTAAACGTTCAACCTTAAACGTTCAACCTTAAATGTTCAACCTTAAACGTTCAACCTTAAACGTTCAACCTTAAACGTTTAACCTTAAACGTTCAACCTTAAACGTTCAACCTTAAACGTTCAACCTTAAACGTTCAACCTTAAACGTTCAACCTTAAACGTTCAACCTTAAACGTTCAACCTTAAACGTTCAATCTTAAACGTTCAACCTTAAACGTTCAACCTTAAACGTTCAACCTTAAACGTTCAACCTTAAACGTTCAACCTTAAACGTTCAACCTTAAACGTTCAACATTAAACGTTCAACCTTAAACGTTCAACCTTAAACGTTCAAAATTAAACGTTCAACCTTAAACGTTCAAAATTAAACGTTCAACCTTAAACTTTCAACCTTAAACGTTCAACCTTAAACGTTCAACCTTAAACGTTCAACCTTAAACGTTCAACCTTAAACGTTCAACCTTAAACGTTCAACCTTAAACGTTCAACCTTAAACGTTCAACCTTAAAAATTCAACCTTAAACGTTCAACCTTAAACGTTCAACCTTAAATGTTCAACCTTAAACGTTCAACCTTAAACGTTCAACCTTAAACGTTCAACCTTAAACGTTCAACCTTAAACGTTCAACCTTAAAACGTTCAAAATTAAACGTTCAACCTTAAACGTACAACCTTAAACGTTCAACCTTAAACGTTCAACCTTAAAACGTTCAAAATTAAACGTTCAACCTTAAACGTACAACCTTATACGTTCAACCTTAAATGTTCAACCTTAAACGTTCAACCTTAAACGTTCAACCTTAAACGTTCAAGCTTAAACGTTCAACCTTAAACGTTCAACCTTAAACGTCCAAAATTAAACGTTCAACCTTAAACGTTCAACCTTAAACGTTCAAGCTTAAATGTTCAACCTTAAACGTCCAACCTTAAACGTTCAACCTTAAACGTTCAACCTTAAACGTTCAACCTTAAACGTTCAACCTTAAACGTTCAACCTTAAACGTTCAACCTTAAACGTTCAAAATTAAACGTTCAACCTTAAACGTTCAACCTTAAAACGTTCAACCTTAAACGTTCAACCTTAAACGTTCAACCTTAAACGTTCAACCTTAAACGTTCAAGCTTAAACGTTCAACCTTAAACGTTCAACCTTAAACGTTCAAGCTTAAACGTTCAACCTTAAACGTCCAAAATTAAACGTTCAACCTTAAACGTTCAAGCTTAAACGTTCAACCTTAAACGTTCAACCTTAAACGTTCAAAATTAAACGTTCAACCTTAAACTTTCAACCTTAAACGTTCAACCTTAAACGTTCAACCTTAAACGTTCAACCTTAAACGTTCAACCTTAAACGTTCAACCTTAAACGTTCAACCTTAAACGTTCAACCTTAAACGTTCAACCTTAAACGTTCAACCTTAAACGTTCAACCTTAAACGTTCAACCTTAAATGTTCAACATTAAACGTTCAACCTTAAACGTTCAACCTTAAATGTTCAACATTAAACGTTCAACCTTAAACGTTCAACCTTAAACGTTCAACCTTAAAACGTTCAAAATTAAACGTTCAACCTTAAACGTACAACCTTAAACGTTCAACCTTAAACATTCAACCTTAAACGTTCAACCTTAAACGTTCAACCTTAAACGTTCAACCTTAAACGTTCAACATTAAACGTTCAACCTTAAACGTTCAACCTTAAACGTTCAACCTTAAAACGTTCAAAATTAAACGTTCAACCTTAAACGTACAACCTTAAACGTTCAACCTTAAACGTTCAACCCTAAACGTTCAACCTTAAACGTTCAACCTTAAACGTTCAACCTTAAACGTTCAACCTTAAACGTTCAACCTTAAACGTTCAACCTTAAACGTTCAACCTTAAACGTTCAACCTTAAACGTTCAACCTTAAACGTTCAACCTTAAACGTTCAACCTTAAATGTTCAACATTAAACGTTCAACCTTAAACGTTCAACCTTAAATGTTCAACATTAAACGTTCAACCTTAAACGTTCAACCTTAAACGTTCAACCTTAAAACGTTCAAAATTAAATGTTCAACCTTAAACGTACAACCTTAAACGTTCAACCTTAAACATTCAACCTTAAACGTTCAACCTTAAACGTTCAACCTTAAACGTTCAACCTTAAACGTTCAACATTAAACGTTCAACCTTAAACGTTCAACCTTAAACGTTCAACCTTAAAACGTTCAAAATTAAACGTTCAACCTTAAACGTACAACCTTAAACGTTCAACCTTAAACGTTCAACCTTAAACGTTCAAGCTTAAACGTTCAACCTTAAACGTTCAACCTTAAACGTTCAACCTTAAACGTTCAACCTTAAAACGTTCAAAATTAAACGTTCAACCTTAAACGTACAACCTTAAACGTTCAACCTTAAACGTTCAACCTTAAAACGTTCAAAATTAAACGTTCAACCTTAAACGTACAACCTTATACGTTCAACCTTAAATGTTCAACCTTAAACGTTCAACCTTAAACGTTCAACCTTAAACGTTCAAGCTTAAACGTTCAACCTTAAACGTTCAACCTTAAACGTCCAAAATTAAACGTTCAACCTTAAACGTTCAACCTTAAACGTTCAAGCTTAAATGTTCAACCTTAAACGTCCAACCTTAAACGTTCAACCTTAAACGTTCAACCTTAAACGTTCAACCTTAAACGTTCAACCTTAAACGTTCAACCTTAAACGTTCAACCTTAAACGTTCAAAATTAAACGTTCAACCTTAAACGTTCAACCTTAAACGTTCAACCTTAAACGTTCAACCTTAAACGTTCAACCTTAAACGTTCAACCTTAAACGTTCAAGCTTAAACGTTCAACCTTAAACGTTCAACCTTAAACGTTCAAGCTTAAACGTTCAACCTTAAACGTCCAAAATTAAACGTTCAACCTTAAACGTTCAAGCTTAAACGTTCAACCTTAAACGTTCAACCTTAAACGTTCAAAATTAAACGTTCAACCTTAAACTTTCAACCTTAAACGTTCAACCTTAAACGTTCAACCTTAAACGTTCAACCTTAAACGTTCAACCTTAAACGTTCAACCTTAAACGTTCAACCTTAAACGTTCAACCTTAAACGTTCAACCTTAAACGTTCAACCTTAAACGTTCAACCTTAAACGTTCAACCTTAAATGTTCAACATTAAACGTTCAACCTTAAACGTTCAACCTTAAATGTTCAACATTAAACGTTCAACCTTAAACGTTCAACCTTAAACGTTCAACCTTAAAACGTTCAAAATTAAACGTTCAACCTTAAACGTACAACCTTAAACGTTCAACCTTAAACATTCAACCTTAAACGTTCAACCTTAAACGTTCAACCTTAAACGTTCAACCTTAAACGTTCAACATTAAACGTTCAACCTTAAACGTTCAACCTTAAACGTTCAACCTTAAAACGTTCAAAATTAAACGTTCAACCTTAAACGTACAACCTTAAACGTTCAACCTTAAACGTTCAACCCTAAACGTTCAACCTTAAACGTTCAACCTTAAACGTTCAACCTTAAACGTTCAACCTTAAACATTCAACCTTAAACGTTCAACCTTAAACGTTCAACCTTAAACGTTCAACCTTAAACGTTCAACCTTAAACGTTCAACCTTAAACGTTCAACCTTAAATGTTCAACATTAAACGTTCAACCTTAAACGTTCAACCTTAAATGTTCAACATTAAACGTTCAACCTTAAACGTTCAACCTTAAACGTTCAACCTTAAAACGTTCAAAATTAAACGTTCAACCTTAAACGTACAACCTTAAACGTTCAACCTTAAACATTCAACCTTAAACGTTCAACCTTAAACGTTCAACCTTAAACGTTCAACCTTAAACGTTCAACATTAAACGTTCAACCTTAAACGTTCAACCTTAAACGTTCAACCTTAAAACGTTCAAAATTAAACGTTCAACCTTAAACGTACAACCTTAAACGTTCAACCTTAAACGTTCAACCTTAAACGTTCAAGCTTAAACGTTCAACCTTAAACGTTCAACCTTAAACGTTCAAGCTTAAACGTTCAACCTTAAACGTCCAAAATTAAACGTTCAACCTTAAACGTTCAAGCTTAAACGTTCAACCTTAAACGTTCAACCTTAAACGTTCAAAATTAAACGTTCAACCTTAAACTTTCAACCTTAAACGTTCAACCTTAAACGTTCAACCTTAAACGTTCAACCTTAAACGTTCAACCTTAAACGTTCAACCTTAAACGTTCAACCTTAAACGTTCAACCTTAAACGTTCAACCTTAAACGTTCAACCTTAAACGTTCAACCTTAAACGTTCAACCTTAAATGTTCAACATTAAACGTTCAACCTTAAACGTTCAACCTTAAATGTTCAACATTAAACGTTCAACCTTAAACGTTCAACCTTAAACGTTCAACCTTAAAACGTTCAAAATTAAACGTTCAACCTTAAACGTACAACCTTAAACGTTCAACCTTAAACATTCAACCTTAAACGTTCAACCTTAAACGTTCAACCTTAAACGTTCAACCTTAAACGTTCAACATTAAACGTTCAACCTTAAACGTTCAACCTTAAACGTTCAACCTTAAAACGTTCAAAATTAAACGTTCAACCTTAAACGTACAACCTTAAACGTTCAACCTTAAACGTTCAACCCTAAACGTTCAACCTTAAACGTTCAACCTTAAACGTTCAACCTTAAACGTTCAACCTTAAACGTTCAACCTTAAACGTTCAACCTTAAACGTTCAACCTTAAACGTTCAACCTTAAACGTTCAACCTTAAACGTTCAACCTTAAACGTTCAACCTTAAATGTTCAACATTAAACGTTCAACCTTAAACGTTCAACCTTAAATGTTCAACATTAAACGTTCAACCTTAAACGTTCAACCTTAAACGTTCAACCTTAAAACGTTCAAAATTAAACGTTCAACCTTAAACGTACAACCTTAAACGTTCAACCTTAAACATTCAACCTTAAACGTTCAACCTTAAACGTTCAACCTTAAACGTTCAACCTTAAACGTTCAACATTAAACATTCAACCTTAAACGTTCAACCTTAAACGTTCAACCTTAAAACGTTCAAAATTAAACGTTCAACCTTAAACGTACAACCTTAAACGTTCAACCTTAAACGTTCAACCCTAAAACGTTCAACCTTAAACGTTCAACCTTAAACGTTCAACCTTAAAACGTTCAACCTTAAACGTTCAACCTTAAACGTTCAACCTTAAACGTTCAACCTTAAACGTTCAACCTTAAACGTTCAACCTTAAACGGTCAACCTTAAACGTGAAACCTTATACATGAAACCTTAAACGGTCAACCTTAAACGTTCAACCTTAAACGTTCAAGCTTAAACGTTCAACCTGAAACGTTCAACCTTAAACGTTCAAAGTTAAACGTTCAAAGTTAAACGTTCAACCTTAAACGTTCAACTTTAAACGTTCAACCTTAAACGTTCAACCTTAAATGTTAAACCTTAAACGTTCAACATTAAACGTTCAACCTTAAACGTTCAACCTTAAACGTTCAACCTTAAACGTTCAACCTTAAACGTTCAACCTTAAACGTTCAACCTTAAACGTTCAACCTTAAACGTTCAACCTTAAACGTTCAACCTTAAACGTTCAACCTTAAACGTTCAACCTTAAACGTTCAACCTTAAACGTTCAACCTTAAACGTTCAACCTTAAACGTTCAACCTTAAACGTTCAACCTTAAACGTTCAACCTTAAACGTTCAACCTTAAACGTTCAACCTTAAACGTTCAACCTTAAACGTTCAAAATTAAACGTTCAACCTTAAACGTTCAAAATTAAACGTTCAACCTTAAACTTTCAACCTTAAACGTTCAACCTTAAACGTTCAAAATTAAACGTTCAACCTTAAACGTTCAACCTTAAACGTTCAACCTTAAACGTTCAACCTTAAACGTTCAACCTTAAACGTTCAACCTTAAACGTCCAAAATTAAACGTTCAACCTTAAACGTTCAAGCTTAAACGTTCAACCTTAAACGTTCAACCTTAAACGTTCAAAATTAAACGTTCAACCTTAAACTTTCAACCTTAAACGTTCAACCTTAAACGTTCAACCTTAAACGTTCAACCTTAAACGTTCAACCTTAAACGTTCAACCTTAAACGTTCAACCTTAAACGTTCAACCTTAAACGTTCAACCTTAAACGTTCAACCTTAAACGTTCAACCTTAAACGTTCAACCTTAAATGTTCAACATTAAACGTTCAACCTTAAACGTTCAACCTTAAATGTTCAACATTAAACGTTCAACCTTAAACGTTCAACCTTAAACGTTCAACCTTAAAACGTTCAAAATTAAACGTTCAACCTTAAACGTACAACCTTAAACGTTCAACCTTAAACATTCAACCTTAAACGTTCAACCTTAAACGTTCAACCTTAAACGTTCAACCTTAAACGTTCAACATTAAACGTTCAACCTTAAACGTTCAACCTTAAACGTTCAACCTTAAAACGTTCAAAATTAAACGTTCAACCTTAAACGTACAACCTTAAACGTTCAACCTTAAACGTTCAACCCTAAACGTTCAACCTTAAACGTTCAACCTTAAACGTTCAACCTTAAACGTTCAACCTTAAACGTTCAACCTTAAACGTTCAACCTTAAACGTTCAACCTTAAACGTTCAACCTTAAACGTTCAACCTTAAACGTTCAACCTTAAACGTTCAACCTTAAATGTTCAACATTAAACGTCAACCTTAACGTTCAACCTTAAATGTTCAACATTAAACGTTCAACCTTAAACGTTCAACCTTAAACGTTTCAACCTTAAACGTTCAAAATTAAACGTTCAACCTTAAACGTACAACCTTAAACGTTCAACCTTAAACATTCACCTTAAAACGTTCAACCTTAAACGTTCAACCTTAAACGTTCAACCTTAAACGTTCAACATTAAACATTCAACCTTAAACGTTCAACCTTAAACGTTCAACCTTAAACGTTCAAAATTAAACGTTCAACCTTAAACGTACAACCTTAAACGTTCAAACCTTAAACGTTCAACCCTAAACGTTCAACCTTAAACGTTCAACCTTAAACGTTCAACCTTAAACGTTCAACCTTAAACGTTCAACCTTAACGTTCAACCTTAAACGTTCAACCTTAAACGTTCAACCTTAAACGTTCAACCTTAAACGGTCAACCTTAAACGTGAAACCTTATACATGAAACCTTAAACGGTCAACCTTAAACGTTCAACCTTAAACGTTCAAGCTTAAACGTTCAACCTGAAACGTTCAACCTTAAACGTTCAAAGTTAAACGTTCAAAGTTAAACGTTCAACCTTAAACGTTCAACTTTAAACGTTCAACCTTAAACGTTCAACCTTAAATGTTAAACCTTAAACGTTCAACCTTAAACGTTCAACCTTAAACGTTCAACCTTAAACGTTCAACCTTAAACGTTCAACCTTAAACGTTCAACCTTAAACGTTCAACCTTAAACGTTCAACCTTAAACGTTCAACCTTAAACGTTCAACCTTAAACGTTCAACCTTAAACGTTCAACCTTAAACGTTCAACCTTAAACGTTCAACCTTAAACGTTCAACCTTAAACGTTCAACCTTAAACGTTCAACCTTAAACGTTCAACCTTAAACGTTCAACCTTAAACGTTCAACCTTAAACGTTCAACCTTAAACGTTCAAAATTAAACGTTCAACCTTAAACGTTCAAAATTAAACGTTCAACCTTAAACTTTCAACCTTAAACGTTCAACCTTAAACGTTCAAAATTAAACGTTCAACCTTAAACGTTCAACCTTAAACGTTCAACCTTAAACGTTCAACCTTAAACGTTCAACCTTAAAAATTCAACCTTAAACGTTCAACCTTAAACGTTCAACCTTAAACGTTCAACCATAAACGTTCAACCTTAAACGTTCAACCTTAAACGTTCAACCTTAAACGTTCAACCTTAAACGTTCAACCTTAAACGTTCAACCTTAAACGTTCAACCTTAAACGTTCAACCATAAACGTTCAACCTTAAACGTTCAACCTTAAACGTTCAACCTTAAACGTTCAACCTTAAACGTTCAACCTTAAATGTTCAACATTAAACGTTCAACCTTAAACGTTCAACCTTAAATGTTCAACATTAAACGTTCAACCTTAAATGTTCAACCTTAAACGTTCAACCTTAAAACGTTCAAAATTAAACGTTCAACCTTAAACGTACAACCTTAAACGTTCAACCTTAAACATTCAACCTTAAACGTTCAACCTTAAACGTTCAACCTTAAACGTTCAACCTTAAACGTTCAACCTTAAACGTTCAACCTTAAACGTTCAACATTAAACGTTCAACCTTAAACGTTCAACCTTAAACGTTCAACCTTAAAACGTTCAAAATTAAACGTTCAACCTTAAACGTACAACCTTAAACGTTCAACCTTAAACGTTCAACCCTAAACGTTCAACCTTAAACGTTCAACCTTAAACGTTCAACCTTAAACGTTCAACCTTAAACGTTCAACCTTAAACGTTCAACCTTAAACGTTCAACCTTAAACGTTCAACCTTAAACGTTCAACCTTAAACGTTCAACCTTAAACGTTCAACCTTAAATGTTCAACATTAAACGTTCAACCTTAAACGTTCAACCTTAAATGTTCAACATTAAACGTTCAACCTTAAACGTTCAACCTTAAACGTTCAACCTTAAAACGTTCAAAATTAAACGTTCAACCTTAAACGTACAACCTTAAACGTTCAACCTTAAACGTTCAACCTTAAACGTTCAACCTTAAACGTTCAACCTTAAACGTTCAACCTTAAACGTTCAACATTAAACGTTCAACCTTAAACGTTCAACCTTAAACGTTCAACCTTAAAACGTTCAAAATTAAACGTTCAACCTTAAACGTACAACCTTAAACGTTCAACCTTAAACGTTCAACCCTAAACGTTCAACCTTAAACGTTCAACCTTAAACGTTCAACCTTAAACGTTCAACCTTAAACGTTCAACCTTAAACGTTCAACCTTAAACGTTCAACCTTAAACGTTCAACCTTAAACGTTCAACCTTAAACGGTCAACCTTAAACGTGAAACCTTATACATGAAACCTTAAACGGTCAACCTTAAACGTTCAACCTTAAACGTTCAAGCTTAAACGTTCAACCTGAAACGTTCAACCTTAAACGTTCAAAGTTAAACGTTCAAAGTTAAACGTTCAACCTTAAACGTTCAACTTTAAACGTTCAACCTTAAACGTTCAACCTTAAATGTTAAACCTTAAACGTTCAACCTTAAACGTTCAACCTTAAACGTTCAACCTTAAACGTTCAACCTTAAACGTTCAACCTTAAACGTTCAACCTTAAACGTTCAACCTTAAACGTTCAACCTTAAACGTTCAACCTTAAACGTTCAACCTTAAACGTTCAACCTTAAACGTTCAACCTTAAACGTTCAACCTTAAACGTTCAACCTTAAACGTTCAACCTTAAACGTTCAACCTTAAACGTTCAACCTTAAACGTTCAACCTTAAACGTTCAACCTTAAACGTTCAACCTTAAACGTTCAACCTTAAACGTTCAACCTTAAACGTTCAACCTTAAACGTTCAACCTTAAACGTTCAACCTTAAACGTTCAAAATTAAACGTTCAACCTTAAACGTTCAAAATTAAACGTTCAACCTTAAACTTTCAACCTTAAACGTTCAACCTTAAACGTTCAAATTAAACGTTCAACCTTAAACGTTCAACCTTAAACGTTCAACCTTAAACGTTCAACCTTAAAAGTTCAACCTTAAACGTTCAACCTTAAACGTTCAACCTTAAACGTTCAACCATAAACGTTCAACCTTAAACGTTCAACCTTAAACGTTCAACCTTAAACGTTCAACCTTAAACGTTCAACCTTAAACGTTCAACCTTAAACGTTCAACCTTAAACGTTCAACCATAAACGTTCAACCTTAAACGTTCAACCTTAAACGTTCAACCTTAAACGTTCAACCTTAAACGTTCAACCTTAAACGTTCAACCTTAAACGTTCAACCTTAAACGTTCAACCTTAAACGTTCAACCTTAAACGTTCAACCTTAAACGTTCAACCTTAAACGTTCAACTTTAAACGTTCATCCTTAAACGTTCAACCTTAAACGTTCAACCTTAAACGTTCAACCTTAAACGTTCAACCTTAAACGTTCAACTCTTAACGTTCAACCTTAAACGTTCAACCTTAAACGTTCAACCTTAAACGTTCAACCTTAAACGTTCAACCTTAAACGTTCAACTTTAAACGTTCAAAATTAAACGTTCAACCTTAAACGTACAACCTTAAACGTTCAACCTTAAACTTTCAACCTTAAACGTTCAACCTTAAACGTTCAACCTTAAACGTTCAACCTTAAACGTTCAACCTTAAACGTTCAACCTTAAAAACGTTCAACCTTAAACGTTCAACCTTAAACGTTCAACCTTAAACGTTCAACCTTAAACGTTCAACCTTAAACGTTCAACCTTAAACGTTCAACCTTAAACGTTCAACCTTAAACGTTCAACCTTAAACGTTCAAAATTAAACGTTCAACCTTAAACGTTCAACCTTAAATGTTCAACCTTAAACGTTCAACCTTAAACGTTCAACCTTAAACGTTCAACCTTAAATGTTCAACCTTAAACGTTCAACCTTAAACGTTAAACCTTAAACGTTCAACCTTAAACGTGAAACCTTAAACGTTCAACCTTAAACGTTCAACCTTAAACGTTCAACATTAAACGTTCAACCTTAAACGTTCATCCTTAAACGTTCAACCATAAACATTCAACCTTAAACGTTAAACCTTAAACGTTCAGCCTTAAACGTGAAACCTTAAACGTGAAACCTTAAACGTGAAACCTTAAACGTTAAACCTTAAACGTTAAACCTTAAACGTTCAACCTTAAACGTTCAAGCTTAAACGTTCAAAATTAAACATTCAACCTTAAACGTTCAACCTTAAACGTTCAACCTTAAACGTTCAAGCTTAAACGTTCAACCTTAAACGTTCAACCTTAAACGTTCAACCTTAAACGTTCAACCATAAACGTTCAACCTTAAACGTTCAACCTTAAACGTTCAACCTTAAACGTGCAACCTTAAATGTTCAACCTTAAACGTTCAACCTTAAACGTTCAACCTTAAACGTTCAACCTTAAACGTTCAACCTTAAACGTTCAACCTTAAACGTTCACTCTTAAACGTTCAACCTTAAACGTTCAACCTTAAACTTTCAACCTTAAACGTTCAACCTTAAACGTTCAACCTTAAACGTTCAACCTTAAACGTTCAACCTTAAAACTTCAACCTTAAACGTTCAACCTTAAACGTTCAACCTTAAACGTTCAAAATTAAACGTTCAACCTTAAACGTTCAACCTTAAACGTTCAACCTTAAACGTTCAACCTTAAACGTTCAACCTTAAACGTTCAACCTTAAACGTTCAACCTTAAACGTTCAACTTTAAACGTTCAAAATTAAACGTTCAACCTTAAACGTACAACCTTAAACGTTCAACCTTAAACGTTCAACCTTAAACGTTCAACCTTAAACGTTCAACCTTAAACGTTCAACCTTAAACGTTCAACCTTAAACGTTCAACCTTAAACGTTCAACCTTAAAAACGTTCAACCTTAAACGTTCAACCTTAAACGTTCAACCTTAAACGTTCAACCTTAAACGTTCAACCTTAAACGTTCAACCTTAAACGTTCAACCTTAAACGTTCAACCTTAAACGTTCAAAATTAAACGTTCAACCTTAAACGTTCAACCTTAAACGTTCAACCTTAAACGTTCAACCTTAAAAGTTCAACCTTAAACGTTTAAAATTAAACGTTCAACCTTAAACGTTCAAACTTAAACGTTCAACCTTAAACGTTTAACCTTAAACGTTCAACCTTAAACGTTCAACCTTAAACGTTCAACCTTAAACGTTCAACCTTAAACGTGAAACCTTAATCGTTCAACCTTAAACGTGAAACCTTAAACGTTCAACCTTAAACGTGAAACCTTAAACGTGAAACCTTAAACGTGAAACCTTAAACGTGAAACCTTAAACGTGAAACCTTAAACGTGAAACCTTAAACGTGAAACCTTAAACGTGAAACCTTAAACGTTAAACCTTAAACGTTCAACCTTAAACGTTCAAGCTTAAATGTTCAACCTTAAACGTTCAAAATTAAACGTTCATTCTTAAACGTTCAACCTTAAACGTTCAACCTTAAACGTTCAACCTTAAACGTTCAACCTTAAACGTTCAACCTTAAACGTTCAACCTTAAACGTTCAACCTTAAACGTTCAACCTTAAACGTTCAAAATTAAACGTTCAACTTTAAACGTTCAACCTTAAACGTTCAACCTTAAACGTTCAACCTTAAACGTTCAACCTTAAACGTTCAAGCTTAAACGTTCAACCTTAAACGTTCAACCTTAAACGTTCCAAATTAAACGTTCAACCTTAAACGTTCAACCTTAAACGTTCAACCTTAAACAATCAACCTTAAACGTTCAACCTTAAACGTTCAACTTTAAACGTTCAACCTTAAACGTTCAACCTTAAGCGTTCAACCTTAAACGTTCAACCTTAAACGTTGAACCTTAAACATTCAAACTTAAACGTTCAACCTTAAACGTTCCAAATTAAACGTTCAACCTTAAACGTTCAACCTTAAACGTTCAACCTTAAACATTCAATCTTAAAGGTGAAACCTTAAACGTTCAACCTTAAACGTTCAACCTTAAACAATCAACCTTAAACGTTCAACCTTAAATGTTCAACATTAAACGTTCAACCTTAAACGTTCAACATTAAACGCTCAACCTTAAACGTTCAAAATTAAACATTCAACCTTAAACTTTCAACCTTAAACGTTCAACCTTAAACGTTCAACCTTAAGCGTTCAACCTTAAGCGTTCAACCTTAAACGTTCAACCTTAAACGTTGAACCTTAAACATTCAAACTTAAACGTTCAACCTTAAACGTTCAACCTTAAACGTTCAACCTTAAACGTTCAACCTTAAAAGTTCAACCTTAAACGTTCAAAATTAAACGTTCAACCTTAAACGTACAACCTTAAACGTTCAACCTTAAACGTTCAACCTTAAACGTTCAACCTTAAACGTTCAATCTTAAATGTTCAACCTTAAACGTTCAACCTTAAACGTTCAATCTTAAACGTTCAGCCTTAAACGTTCAACCTTATACGTTCAACCTTAAACGTTCAACCTTAAACGTTCAACCTTAAACGTTCAACCTTAAACGTTTCAACCTTAAACGTTCAACCTTAAACGTTCAACCTTAAACGTTCAACCTTAAACGTTCATCCTTAAACGTTCAACCTTAAACGTTCAACCTTAAACGTTCAACCTTAAACGTTCAAAATTAAACGTTCAACCTTAAACATTAAACCTTAAACATTCAACCTTAAACGTTCAACCTTAAACGTTCAACCTTAAACGTTCAACCTTAAGCGTTCAACCTTAAACGTTCAACCTTAAACGTTCAACCTTAAACGTTCAATCTTAAACGTTCAACCATAAACGTTCAACCTTAAACGTTCAACCTTAAACGTTCAACCTTAAACGTTCAACCTTAAACGTTCAACCTTAAACGTTCAACCTTAAACGTTCAACCTTAAACGTTCAACCTTAAACGCTCAACCATAAACGTTCAACCTTAAATGTTCAACCTTAAACGTTCAACCTTAAACGTTCAACCTTAAACGTTCAACCTTAAACGTTCAGCCTTAAACGTTCAACCTTATACGTTCAACCTTAAACGTTCAACCTTAAACGTTCAACCTTAAACGTTCAACCTTAAACGTTTCAACCTTAAACGTTCAACCTTAAACGTTCAACCTTAAACGTTCAACCTTAAACGTTCATCCTTAAACGTTCAACCTTAAACGTTCAACCTTAAACGTTCAACCTTAAACGTTCAAAATTAAACGTTCAACCTTAAACATTAAACCTTAAACGTTCAACCTTAAACGTTCAACCTTAAACGTTCAACCTTAAACGTTCAACCTTAAACGTTCAACCTTAAACGTTCAACCTTAAACGTTCAACCTTAAACGTTCAACCATAAACGTTCAACCTTAAACGTTCAACCTTAAACGTTCAACCTTAAACGTTCAATCTTAAACGTTCAACCTTAAACGTTCAACCTTAAACGCTCAACCATAAACGTTCAACCTTAAACGTTCAACCTTAAACGTTCAACCTTAAACGTTCAACCTTAAACGTTCAACCTTAAACGTTCAACCTTAAACGTTCAACCTTAAACGTTCAACCTTAAACGTTCAACCTTAAACGTTCAACCTTAAACGTTCAACCTTAAACGTTCAACCTTAAACGTTCAACCTTAAACGTTCAACCTTAAACGTTCAACCTTAAACGTTCAACCTTAAACGTTCAACATTAAACGTTCAACCTTAAACGTTCAAAATTAAACGTTCAACCTTAAACGTTCAACGTTAAACGTTCAACCTTAAACGTTCAACCTTAAACGTTCAACCTTAAACGTTCAACCTTAAACGTTCAACATTAAACGTTCAACCTTAAACGTTCAACATTAAACGTTCAACCTTAAACGTTCAACCTTAAACGTTCAACCTTAAACGTTCAACCTTAAACATTCAACCTTAAACGTTCAAAATTAAACGTTCAACCTTAAACGTACAACCTTAAACGTTCAACCTTAAACGTTCAACCTTAAACGTTCAACCTTAAACGTTCAACCTTAAACGTTCAACCTTAAACGTTCAACCTTAAACGTTCAATCTTAAACGTTCAACCTTAAACGTTCAACCTTAAACGTTCAACCTTAAACGTTCAATCTTAAACGTTCAGCTTTAAACGTTCAACCTTTTACGTTCAAATTTAAACGTTCAACCTTAAACGTTCAACCTTAAACGTTCACTCTTAAATGTTCAACCTTAAACGTTCAACCTTAAACTTTCAACCTTAAATGTTCAACCTTAAACGTTCAACCTTAAACGTTCAACCTTAAATGTTCAACCTTAAACGTTCAACCTTAAACGTTAAACCTTAAACGTTCAACCTTAAACGTGAAACCTTAAACATTCAACCTTAAACGTGAAACCTTAAACGTTCAACCTTAAACGTGAAACCTTAAGTGTTCAACCTTAAACGTTCAACCATAAACGTTCAACCTTAAACGTTCAACCTTAAACGTGAAACCTTAAGTGTTCAACCTTAAACGTTCAACCATAAACGTTCAACCTTAAACGTTCAACCTTAAACGTTCAACCTTAAACGTTCAACCTTAAACGTTCAACCTTAAACGTTCAACCTTAAACGTTCAACCTTAAACGTTCAACCTTAAACGTTCAACCTTAAACGTTCAACCTTAAACGTTCAACCTTAAACGTTCAACCTTAAACGTTCAACCTTAAACGTTCAACCTTAAACGTTCAACCTTAAACGTTCAACCTTAAACGTTCAACCTTAAACGTTCAACCTTAAACGTTCAACCTTAAACGTTCAACCTTAAACGTTCAACCTTAAACGTTCAACCTTAAACGTTCAACCTTAAACGTTCAACCTTAAACGTTCAACCTTAAACGTTCAACCTTAAACGTTGTGGCAACCTGGTCTGCTCAATTTTTAAATTTGATTGAGCAGACGAATTTCCCTATGGTGGTCTGCCTGACAGCTACAGTAGGCTGTTGGGACGGACGCCATTTTGGTGCCAGCAGACCTCTCACCATGAAGTCTATGGGTGAGAGGTCAGATGTGACCTCTGTCCCCTCCAGGTGGAGTTGCCTGGAGGTTTCCTGTGGCCTAGTCAGCCACAGGATCTGGGCAGTTGGTTGCAGTCTTTGAAACGGACTAGACCGGTGGGTGGAGGTCAAGGAGACCTCCACTGTCCAGCATCTGGATTCATCTTTTGTGCCTTTGGCCTGTTGGCCTTTGCCTTGTGTTGTATATTTATGGGGGCTTGGCTGGTAGAAGTTTACCAGCCAAGTTGTGTAAATATCACTGCCATCTTTTCATCGTTTTAATCTACTCATCGTAAGTGTAAATAAACACTTTATTCTTCACTTACCTGTGTCGTGTCATTTTCTTTGTGGAAGTACCGCGGAGGGTGGGTTGTCCGGTTAGGGGAACAACACCACCGTCTTTCCGACTTGTTTCGGCCGGTCTTCGTGTCGGCTCGCGGTAGAACCGGAGTTCTACCGCGATATTCTCGGCGTGGCGGCGTGGTTTTTCGTCGTGTCCGTCGAGGGTGGCTCCGTGGAGCCGGCACAACTCAGGGAGCACCGTGCGGGAGACGGCTACGGGTACGGTCTCGTCCCCGTGAGGAGCCGGTTTTGCGGTAAGTTGTACGTCCTTCTTGGGGGTGAACTTACTGGGGTTATTGTGACGGTCCGGCGGGACGTTACAATTGGTGGAGGAGCTGGGCACCGGTACCCCGCCTCTCGCACGGTGATTTACCGTGTATTCGACCGTTAAGTCGGTCGAATCACCGTGCGGTGAGAGTACGTCACTGGGCGCGGACTTTGGTCCGTGGGACAGCGGCGGAAACCACCGTTTCACCTTTGATTTACCGTTGTTTACCGTGGGGAACGGACTCTGGTCCATTGTACCGTGGTTAACGGTAAATTTATCGTCGGTAACCGTATTTTTACCGTCGAATTACTGTGGGGCACGGACTACGGTCCGTGGTACCGTGGTTCTCGGTGGTGTACGGTATTTTACCGCAAATACACCGTGGTGTACGGACTTTTGTCCGTTGGTCCACGGTAGAAAGTGGTAAAAGGTCTTTTACCGTGAAGTACACCGCGAGAGACAGACTTTTGTCCGTTATACCGCGGTAGAAACCGGTAAAGGTCAAACTCTGACCGTTCCTTACCGTGGGACACGGACTTTTGTCCGTGATACCGCGGTTGTGCATGGTTCCATCCGTTCGTAACGGTATTTTACGGACTTTTGTCCGTGGGATTACCGTTTCCGACGGTGGAAACCCGAGATCTGGTGGCTTTGTCCAGATTTTACCGTTCGTTTACGGTGAAAAATGGAGTCAGCCCCAAAAGTACCGACGGGAGGTCGGGAACTTGGAGCAGATGCGGGGTTAGAGTTACGCGGCCGCGTAGTCGACCGTCCCCTTGTGGGGGCGGAAGGCGGGGATCCTCTGGAAACAGAGGGACCCAGCGGTAGCATAGGCGGGGATCCCCCGGAGGACTGGGTCACGGTGCGGAAACGCCGCCGTGACGTCCGTCCGGGGGAATACCTGGTGGAAGACAGTGGGTCCGACGGTGATCTCACCGGGGAGGACGAGCAGCCACGGCCGCTTGTCCAAGTTTCCACCGTCGCCCGTCCGGTTGGACGTGGCGATCAGCCCCGTAGGGACATGGTGGAAATCCCGGACGAGACTGCACGTGAGGGCCGGGCCTTTTTGGCCGGGCTATCCGAGCAGCAACTCGTGGAGATTGCTTACGGGATAGATGTCCTTCGGTTGGAAGGACGACTGTCCCGGTCGTCGGTTGAGCCGAGGGTGGCACCTCGGTTCTCACTGTCGCCCGTGCGTGAAGGCGCACGGCGAGAGGAACCACCGGTACTTCCCCGGTTGGTCCCTCCGCGGGTAGCACCCAGGCCGTCTCCTCGGGGACTTGGCCGGGGAGCTCCTGCTGTACCCGGACAGCAGCCGAGGGTTCAGATGATGATCCCCTCGGAAGCTGAGTCGGAGTCTGACGTTTCGGGGAACCAGAGCAGGCAACCTCGCAGGGTTAGCGCCGCTGCTTGGACGCCCGCTCCAGCGGTTCCAGCGGAGGTTCAGGCGTTCGGGTTCTTTAACCCGGTCCACTCTTTTGCTCGTTACGACGGCAGAGAGGACTTGACGCCTTTTCTCCGCAAGTTCGAAGCGAAAGCCCGAGCTCAGCGCTGGACGGACGAGTCCCGATGCAGTTTCTTTACGTTTCTGCTGGACGGTCCGGCGGAAGAGTACTACGCCACGTTGGTGGAAACTCTTCCAGACCTGACCTGGACTGAGCTGAAGGATGCTATGCGTAGCCGCTTCAGCACAAGCAATCAGGCTCGCCTCTGTTTCGGTGAATTCGAGTCCATGAAACAGGGGGCTACCGAGTCTGTACAGGCATTCTACTGGCGGTTCTTGGAACTGTCTGACCGAGTGTCTCCGGGCGAAGACGAGAGCTGTCGGCTCATTCGCTTCAAACGGAAACTCCAGACGGCCATCACTGATCAGTTGATCGGTTGTAAGGCCGGTACGGTGGAGGCATATGCCCGAAAGGCACGGCTGGTTGAAGCCGATTTGCTTCTGGTAGGTAAATTACCTACCCGTACATTAGGGGTTCCTCAGGACAGGGCTAACGCTCCGTCCTCCGGAACCACGGCTAGCTCTGGGAGCTCTGCCAAGGCGTCATCTTCAGGCCAAATGGGTGCGAAGGCTGCTGCACAGTCCAAGTCGGACAAAGCAGGAGCCAAGAACCGGAGGCAAGAAGAAGAAGCAGGCAGGCTCTGGCGGAAGTCAGCCGGCGGCAACACCTCGAAGTGTGGACCGTACGGGAGATTCACTCCGGCGACTAGGTCCTTGTTTCGGGTGTAACCAGATGGGTCACCTGAGGAAGGATTGTCCGAAGGCTGCGGCCAAAGGGAAAGTTGCTAGAGTGGTGCCTGACGAAAGTCAGAGCCTCCAGCCAACCGCTGGCGTTGCGCCAGTTTGGCTGGAGGGTCGAAAGTACCTGGCCACCGTTCACGATGGCCAGTTCTACTATCGACTCGTGGAGGACGAGGAGAGATCCTCGTTAAACCGCCGCCGGTCGCCACCTAACTGAGTGGTGTGCGACCGGTAAAGCTTCAAAGCTCAGGTGCCTGTCACGGCCTGAGCTCTGAACGAGGGATGTACCTCCGGGCGGTCTCCAAATATGTGGATGTCCTGCGGAAGGCAGGGGTGCCTCTGGCGAGGTCTGCGGACCCGGAAATTACCCAGTGGGTATTTCCATCGCCATGCTCCACATTGGAGGCCGTGTGCAGCCAGCTGGATCGCTGGTTTGCCCCCTCACCCTATATGCCTAGTGATGAGGTGCTGGATCGTGCGCTCATCGAGCAGGCGGGAGGAGTTGGTGTGCCCATACCTCCCGTGGTGCCTGGGGAGTCTCTGGTTTGTGAGACTGGTCCCCAGTTTTCTGCACGTCTGGGATTACCGTCCGGTGTGGACGGTAAGGTGGACGGGAGGCAGAAGATCGATGGTGGGAGCCCGCGGGTTCCCATCCCTAAGCTTCAGAGCCGGGCCTACGACTTAGGTTCACCGAGGGTGTGGGTGTCGATAGGCGATCGTCTGATGGAGATGATCGTAGACACCGGGGCCGACGTGTCGGTCCTAAGCATTACGGCGGCACGAGTGATGGAGTTGCCTATAGAGGAACTGGCGGGTTCCTTCATTCCTTTTGGGAATGGGTGGGCACTCCATCGAGGTAGTAGGGGTCACAAATGTGGAATTGACCATCCACAAGAAAACCATCAAGGTACCTCTCCTTTTGGTGAAAGGAGAGGGCGAAGCGTTGTTGGGCGTTGATCACGCCTCACGCTTCGGCTTGATGGTGGATATCGTGCACCGGAAGGTCTACTTCCGGGAGGATGTCTGGACGGCACATCCAGACGCCCTCCAAGCTGCATTCACCGATCGAGCGTTTGCAGAACCTAGGGAGGTGGAAGCGATTCCATCGCCGATACCAGAGGCTTTGCCTCAGGGACGGCAACTCCCAGTGGATCCGCCTGCACTCGAGCAGGTTGACGGGTGGGTGAACATTGTTTCACCAGAGCTGCCCGAGACCAGAACCTCTATCGGGGCGCGGAGAAGTTTGTTCTCTGCGACTGTGTGAGAATGTCTGGCTACCAGCCCACGTACGACGTGTCGTATCCGTGACGTTGGTAGAGCATGCCGGCCCTGGCCAGCTGCTTCTCGTGGAGCCGCACCGGAAAGCCTTAGGTGGACGTGGTGTGTTAGCAGTAGCAGGTATCGCTGCAGCTAACCGGCTTGGCACGTACGATATCTGGCTTGAGAATGTGGGTAGTGCACCTATTGCCCTGGAAACAGGAGAGGGTGTAGCCACGGCTCATTCTGTGGAGGCTGCCATTGTGGTAGGGCTGGAAGAGCTGTCTAAGTTGAGAGGTTGAGACCCCACTCAGAAGACGGTTCGACCAGGGAAGTCCTCGTCTAAGTTGAGAGGGGCGTCCGGAAACGGACGCCAAGTGCTCAATGTGGCGATGGCTCCCACCCTCGAAGAATGTCTTAAGATTGGTGACAATCTGAAGCCTGAAGAGGCGAGACGGCTTCGAGAGTTCCTGCTGGCATGCCGGGATCATTTCGCGTTCGACTTCACAGAGTTGGGTGAAACCTCTCTGGTCGAACATACGATTGACACCGGTGGGCAACCTCCTGTGCGTGAAGGATTGCGTCGAACCGCTCCGGCGGCCAGAGCAGTCGAGAAAGAAGAGGTGGCGAAGATGTTGGATGCAGGGGTTATCCAACCTTCGCGTAGTCCTTACGCGAGCCCTATCTTGCTTGTCCGCAAGAAGGATGGTGGCTTTCGTTTTTGCGTGGACTACCGGAAACTGAATGCCCAGACGAAGCTGGATCAGTATCCGTTGCCTCGCATCGATGATGCGCTCGACTCATTGGCCGGTGCGAAGTTCTTCGCTACCTTGGACCTGGCTAGTGGTTACTGGCAGGTTCGGATGGCTGAGCCAGACATTGAGAAAACGGCATTCATTTGCTCTCAAGGTCTGTTTGAGTTCCGGAAAATGCCTTTCGGACTCTGTAATGCTCCAGCCACCATGCAGAGAGCGCTAGACCTCTTATTGGCAGGACATAAGTGGGAGACTTGTCTGGTGTACCTGGACGATATTATCGTCTTTGGGAACACTTTCGAGCAGTTTCTCGAAAGACTCTCCACTGTCCTTGGACTGTTACGAGGGGCGGAGCTGAAACTCCAGCCGAAGAAATGTTTCTTTGGCTTTAACAAAGTACGTTATCTCGGTCACATAGTAAGTGCCGAGGGAGTTGCTCCGGACCCGGATCTAGTACGGGCAGTCCAGGAGTTTGATGTCCCGACGACAGTGACAGGCGTCCGCAGTTTTCTCGGACTGGCCGGTTACTATCGAAGGTTCATCAAGGACTTCGCCAAGGTGGCTAGGCATTTGCACGATCTGACGAAGAAGGATGCGTCCTTCGAGTGGTCGGATCAGTGCAAACTAGCGTATTGCTCGGTTAAAGGCATTTTTAACCGATAGCGCCTGGTACTCACCATGTACGATCCGCGTGGTGAGGTAATTATCCATACCGACGCTAGTGGGTACGGCTTGGGAGTCGTAGTTTACCAGAAGTTACCGGAGGACAGTGTCCCCGTGTTCTGGCCTACGCAAGCCGACTCATGAAAGGAGCGGAAACACGGTATTCGGTCACCGAGCAGGAGTGCTTGGCGGTCATGTTTGCCGTGGGTAAATTCCGTCCTTACCTCTTTAACCGGGAGTTTGTGATCGTGACAGATCACCACGCTCTTTGCTATCTGCAGACAGCCAAGAACCTGCAAGGCAGGTTGGGGCGTTGGCAGATGCAGCTTCAAGAGTACCGGTTTAAGGTTCAGTATAGGAAGGGGACACTGCACGTGGATGCCGACGCGTTGAGTCGGTATCCTGTTCATGATGTGGCGGACCTTTCCTTACCTGAATACGCCGAAGCCAACGTAGGTGAGGTTATTTACCACATCCGTTCCGAGGTGGATTGGGTCAAGGAGCAAGAGGCCGATGGCTGGTGCTCCAAAGTGAAGAGTGAAATCTTCCGTGACCCCAACTCGAACCTCCGGTTCAAGTTTGTGGTGGCAGATGACTTGTTGTTTGCCATCAGATCCATCCAGGATCGGTTGAGAACTGTGTTGGTAGTTCCGAAGTCATGCAGGGCTTTCTGTCTAAGGAAGCTACATGACATCCCCGAAGCTGGTCACTTCGGGATGTTTAAGACCTACCAGAGACTGCGCTCACGCTTCTACTGGATCGGTATGAAGCGGGACACTGCCGAATATGTTAAGTCATGTTTGGTGTGTCAGAGAGCGCGACAGTTCGCTCGAAGTCAGGGATTTCTCCAACCGATTGTGCCGGAGTACCCAGTTGATACCTGGGGAATGGACTTCATTGGACCGTTTCCTGCCTCCGTGGGTGGAGTCACCTATGTATTAATCATGGTTGACTATTTCACCCGGTACGGTGTGGCAATTGCGGTACGAAGGGCCACGGCCACCTGTGTGGTGAAATTCCTGAAGGACGAGATCCTTTCGGTGTATGGCACACCGAAAGCTCTTGTCTCGGATCGTGGGTCCCAGTTCTCCAGCAAAGTCCTGCTGAAGTTCCGGGAGTGCTATAATATAGCGCATCACTTCACGACGGCGTACCATCCGCAAGCTAATGGGCTTACGGAACATACGAATAAGACCGTAATAGAAACCATCAAGCGGTACCTTGATCCCCTCAAGGAACAGCGTGATTGGTGGGACAAATTACGGCCCGCCGTGTGGGCTTATAACACAGCTGTCCAGGAGAGTACGCAAGTCTCTCCGTATCAGTTGTTGTTTGGCCGTGAGCCGCGGATGGAGATTGATAACCTCCTTCCGAACGGTCCAGTCCGCGACTTGCCCGACCAGCAAGCCGTGGAAGAGCAGGCTCGTCAACGTTTGGCGGCTGCTCAGAAAAGGCAAAAAGAGCGGTATGACGCTGGCCGTGTGGAGCCTCCTCTTTATCAGCCTGGGGATCAGGTGTGGATAAGAGATCAGGCTGGGAAGCTCGGTCAGGCGAAGAAATGGAGCTTGGCTTATAAAGCTGAGAGGGTACGGTGGTCCTGCAGTATTCCGACCTGATCTA
This sequence comes from Brachycybe producta, assembly GCA_036925085.1. NCBI lineage: Eukaryota > Metazoa > Arthropoda > Diplopoda > Playtdesmida > Andrognathidae > Brachycybe > Brachycybe producta. The sequence goes on from JAUPFP010000164.1 coordinate 37,070, forward strand.
CGAAATAGAGTTCGTAGATGGGTATGGTCGGAAGGTGCGGGACCGGTTTCATGTTGATAACCTTAAGCCGTACGTACCCACCTGTACCGTGAGGGAGGAAGATGGACTTGGAGTCTCTGACACCTCCTCCGGTACAGACAGCGATGCCACGGATGCTTCGGCGCGGAGTGGGATGACTCCGGCGCTAAAACCACCGTCCATTTCTTCGCAGGAGTCTACCGACTCTGAAGCTGAAAACCCCCCTCCACCTCGGTACAATCTCCGTCCGCGGAGACCGAGGGTGTTTGAGGTGAGTGGGTTTGATGCACGTATAGGAAGCCCTCCCGGGAGGCCCCTATTGTGGGGAACTCTTTGGGAGTCCTTCCTATGGTGGGAGAGAGCCGGCAGTCCGCTATTATGGGCGGACGGCTGGGAGAGGAGGCGGCCGGACGTTGCGGTGTTTGGGGCCCGCCACGGTTTCGGTAGAAACCAAGGGCGGCCCATCACCAGGTGTCCAGCCAAAGGCCCGACAAAATCGGTCCGTGGACGGAGAAATCCGTCCGTAAAAACCTCCGTGCAATCTCCAATTACCGTCAATATAAGAGAATTGACGGTAAATGTCTCTACCCACCAGGTCCAGTCTTGGTGTAGGAGAATTCACCGTGTGTCTGCCCCTAAAAAGGCAGACGACGGTGAAATCTCCATGGTGACAATGCAGGAGGCGGCTAATGACGTTTTAGCCGCTACTGCACGGCCATTAGCCGCTAAGACGGTGAATTTGGCGGCTAGGCGCCATCTTGTTTGTAAATTACACAAACAAAGGACGCCGGCCGCACGTGGTTTGAAAAAGAACAAAATTCACCGTCAAGGAGGCCGGCCAAGCCTGGAAAAAGAGGGCGAAATTAGCAAAGTAAGTCCCTCTAAGGGTATTTCCTTCTCCTGCCTGTTGGCAGTTCTCTTTTGTATGTTAACGGTGTGTTTTACGGTCATTGACCGTATACACACGTGGTGGGTGTGGTTTCGCCGCCATGACTGTTGTCATGGTGGCCAAACCACTATGGAAAGCACTTTTCCGGCGGGTTCAGCCCGTCCGAGCGCCGTTTCGCTTGGGAAGGCCCAAGTTCGACGGTGTTTGGACGGTAGTAGCCCGCCAGGGAGTGGTTTTCGCCGATCGAAGGCGGTGAAACACGGTTTTGACCGTGAATTGCCGACTTTGGACGGTGAAAACGGCATTCTGCACGGTAGAAGTCCGTGCAATGCCCTCCCCAACCGTCGGAACTCGGTGAGAGGGTGTTTTCACCGTCGGAAGGTGGTCAGTCATGGTTTTTACCGTGGTTTACCGACTTCGGACGGTGGAAACCGCGATTCGCACGGTGAAATCCCGTGGAATACCCTTTCTACCGGTTCTGAAAGGGGGAAAAGTGGTTTTCACCGTAAGAGGGCGGTAAAACATGGTTTTGACCGTGAATTACCGACTTTGGACGGTGAAAACATGAATTCTCACGGTAAAAGTCCGTGGAATTCACTTTTCCATGGTGAAAACTTGTTTCTAACGGTTTTGTCCCTTTTTCGCAGGCCCATCACGGAGAAGGAGAAGGAGAAAGGCGACGGGAGTGGCCAACGGTCCCCCTCCCTCAGCCCGCTGCATCCTGAGGATGCAAGGCTGTTGGAGTCGGGATCGGAGGGCTCTCCATCATCAGGCGGACCGGAAACGGCTGACGCCACCGTGGAATCTGTTGATTCCCCGGCGGCAGAGGCCGTGGAAGGTCCGGAGTCTGCCCAGTCGACTCCGACCGGTGTCGGAGCCTTCTGGGGCAGATACCTGCAGTCTCCTACCAGAGATACGGCTGCTACCACCGTTCAGTCGGTGGCGGCGGTAGTTTCTCCGGTTGGAGAGACTGCAGAAGCGGGTGTTGATGGTGGGAAAGCGGCTACCGTTGTGGTAACCGCTAGTACCCCGGAACCCGGGTCTCCGTCTGTTCGAGACCTCCTAGATTGGTCTAGGGTGGTCGAAGACAGTGAGGACGTCTCCTTGGGAGCGTCCTTAGTCATTGACACGAAGATGGAGGTCGAAACCACCGTTGATTCGGTGGTGGACGCCTCAAGGCAGTGGCGGAGCCGCAACGCCTCTTCAGAGGGCTCTTCGGAGTCTGACGGGAGTAGTTCGGCCTCCGAGGGTAAACCGTCTGGGACGGGATCCCCGGAGTACTTCCCGCCGATCCTATGTCTTTGGAGGCCGTGGCTGTGTCCTTGGCCGAAGAAGAAGACCGCTTGGATCGGTTGGACGAAGCTAGACGGGACATGGTCCAGGAAGGTGGCTTCCTGGTCGGGGACCGTCGATGCTTCGTCGGGGAGTTTCCGACCGTGCAGGTGAGGAAGGACGGCGCAAGAAAGCGCAAGAAAAAGTCCGGAGCCGCACGGATCACTGCCAGAGCCAAGGCTCTCGCAGAGAGAGAGGCTCTGCTCAAAGCTAAGGAGGAGGCGTTGAAGAAGTTCACGCCTGCTGTGGGGCTTCGAGCGGAAACTTTCGCCCACCCTGAAGGTTGTCCAGGGGCTGCTTGGCCAGAGAAGCCGGCTGCTGGATCGGGTCCGCCCGAGGCAGTAGCTGGCCACTCCGGCTGGCAGTCGGACAACCCGAAGAGGGACCGGCGAGCGGAGAAGAAGGCTACCCAGCCTCCAGTACCTGCTCCCGGTAAAATGGGAAAATCTGTGAGTGGTGGTGGTGGTAAGGGACAAAAGAGGTCCCGCCCTCACACCCCACCAGTGGCTGAACGCTCTCGAGGTAAGAAGGCCAGGTCCTCCGGTCGAGGAAAGGCCTCCGAACCTCGGAAGCCCGAGAGCTTAGAGGAAAAGCTCAAACGGCTTCAAGCTCAAGCAGCGAGCCTGCACCGGCAGATCGCTCGTGCGGTCGGTGCAGGAGAGCGGCAGGAGTTTGAGCGCCGGGCTGCAGAGTTCCCTCCCCTGCAGGGAATGCCCGCCCGGAGTCCGCTCAAAACAGGGGAACCTCCTGTCGGTCGTGGTGTCCCGCCTATTGCGAGTGCCACGACCATCGCTGGCCAGAAGCGAATCGCCGAGAGGGAGGCGATGCAGGCTTCCAGTGCACCAGCCCATAGTGCGGAAGCCAAAGCGACTGGTGGCAAGAGTCAGCCGACTCTTGCACCGGAGGAGAAGTCTCTCCTTCGGGATGGTCGAGGAAGATTTGTCTCCGGACTGTAACACCCTGTAAATCGTGATCCCGCCAAAACCATAGCCTGGGGGGTAAACAACTCTCAACCGTCCCTCCCTCCTCTCTGACTCACCTTTCTGACTCATGCCCCAGTGGCGGATTGATACATAAAGGACCATGGTCACTTGGACCTGGTTACACCTCGCAGGTGTACACAGGTCCAAGGTATAAAAGGACCATGTTCCTCTTTGTTCCTCAGTTCTTTCCTTTGCCTGTTTTTGCGATACATTCCAAATCATGGGCCTGAGGATTTCCAGTTAGTATTTTACTATTCACCCTTGTATCTGTACTTCTTACAAGGAATGAATAAAAGTGTTGTAATAAGAAGTAGCGTTGTCTCTATGTCTTTATGCTAATAACTTCTCTTCAGAGGCCGGAGGTTTCATAGGGCAGGAGCTATACGATTCTCAGCAGCTACAACATCTTCTCTAGTCGGAATACCGATGGAGAAGATGTATATCAGCATCAACCGGAAGAGAGAGAGATGGCCGCCACTCTCCTGCATTGATTTCACCCCCATGCAGAAGAGTGACTTCAATCTATCTCCATCCAGCTCTCTCTACAGCTCGGATCTTCTCTGTGCAGGTGTCATACTGCTCAGAGAAGAAACGAAAAGTAGAAAATGTCATCTAAAGGTTGGTAATAAAATATTGGTTGATGTCAAAAGCTCACATTTGGTGGAGGTGCGGGGTATAGCTCCATCTGCCTTCTCCGACCTGTAAACAGAAGCCGTCCTTTGTCCTAAGTCTCGTGATTGTGCCTCACGAGGCTTCGTCCGTCCTTTCTATGTTGGAGCCACGTATGGAGACCCTCGATAGCGTCAAAGTCAACCGCGTGGCGCCTGTCTGTAAAACCGCGTATGGAGACCCTCGATCACGTCAAAGTCAACCGCGCGGCGTCCTTTGTGTTGGAACCACGTGTGGAGACCCTCGATAGCGTCAAAGTCGACCACGTGGCGCCTTTGTAAAACCGCGTATGGAGGCCCTCGATCACGTCAAAGCCAACCGCGCGGCGTCCTTTGTGTTGGAACCACGTATGGAGGCCCTCGATAGCGTCAAAGCCAACCGCGTGGCGCCTTTTTATGTTGGGATCATGTATGGAGGCCCTCGATCACGTCAAAGCCAACCGCATGGTACCGTTTTTGTGGAATCGCGAAAGAGACTTGTGGCTACACACACCACGTGTCGACCGCGCGATTCTGTGTCCTGTCCTTAGAGACACGTGGGAACGAACTTTTGTCTGCTGACCGCTTAGCACTCGGAAAGTGGACAACCGTTTGGACACACGTGTTTCCGTCCGTGTTTTTGTATTTCATGTTTCCATTACAATCACCCACTGTCACCTTCACTCTTCTTTAATTTTCAAAGTGAAACCCACACCACGTGGGCAACACTTTAAACAAATTCTTCTTACTCTCCGAGAGGAGTTTGCAGTCTCATTATGAGATGAGCAAACAAATCTCATCTACTAATCTATTCATCTAGTAATAGGCTTTTAAAGGACGTGTGTGTCTTTTAAAATGTCCTATTATCTTCACTCTTCATCTTTAATTTTCAAGCAAGATTCTCCCTAGCTCTATTTCATTGTTAGGGGGCTTACAAGCTTAAAACACACTTTTTCTAGCCACGTGGGACTTTCTTGTCCCCCCTTTTCTTTGTTCTTTGTTTTTACACTTGTGTTTCCCTTGGGACCCTCTATGTCCCAAGTCATGTTCTTCAATTTCTTCATCATCATCACCTCAATGCATCATCACATGAACTTTCTCCATTGGACAGCACTGAAGCCCGGCCGCCATCTTGGATCGACCGGACACTCTTCAAAAAGCGCCAACGGAGCGGTTTTTCGCTCCATGTGACTCATTGTTGTACCTTCTCTCATCTTTTTGTGTTCTCTTCTCTTCTCTTCTCTTCCAGAGGGTTGCACTCACGCGCCCCCTGGCGGAGTTCCTCTTGTTAGAGAAAACTTCTCTTTTTCTTTGAATTTTCTCTCTTTTTGTGTCTTTCTCCTGGCCACCATAAAAACGTGCCCCGGAGGAACTTTTCAATCATCAATTTTTGGACATTGCAATAAACTGAACCGGAAGTGGCCACCTCAGCGCCACCTACGGACCTCTTCCTTCTACTCAACATAGTCCCTCACTGGGCACTGACTCTGTCTTTTCATCCAGAGCCATCCAGCAGTGAGGACTCAAAATTTCTCCAGTCTGAACATTTCTTCTGGTTCACCAAGTATTTATCTTGTTGAACACACTTCAATTTCTACACTGTTTTACTGTTTTAATAAAACTAAATTGAAACTTTTGATGTGCGGGCACCGCACCTAAGTTTTAAGCTTTCCAAGTAAAACAGCTTTCTTCTCTTGCTTTCAGGAAAAGTTCAGCCATCTTGAACTTCTCCTTTGTTTGTGCATTTAAAGAGTTCAGCCATCTTGAACTTTTTGTTCTTTGTGTGTTCTTCACACACACACTCTTCATTCTTGTTTCTAAGTAAAACTAAAAGTGCGGGCACCGCGCTCTAGCTTTACTCTTCGTATTGCTTTCCTCTTCTTCAGGCAACTGCAATACACTTCCATTTCTAATTCACTTTCCGCAGTGCAATCTTGATTGGGTGGTGTACCACGCTCGAGGTTGTATTGTACATCTGCTGTTTCTTTATTGAGGTTTTTGGAATTCTCGTAACCTCCACGTGGTCGCCAAATACCACGTGTTGAGAGAGATCCTTCCAAAATCTGACGCTCAATAAAGAACTCACGACGCTACACCAGTTGGGAACCAAAACTCATCACACGCCCAACTGAGAACACGATCAACACGATACAACCATCACCACACTAACGGAGTGAACGGCCACTTCGTTATACACGTCACAAGCTTAGGTAATCTATCGTTACTCAGTGTATAAGAGTACGATAGTGTCGGTTGCCGACAAGCACTAAGTTACCGACGCACAGTGACGACACCGACCTACAAACTGAACGAGTCCCATCATACTGGAACCGAAAAGTATAGCTCAGAGTGTACTCGAGAACCCTCGGAGCTGCACACAACGACTTGGACTTCGCCGGACTCGTTCATCACCGCACATTCACATTACACAAGCCACTTCATTAATCATGGCTACCTCACACGACAATACGGGGTCCCTGTCTGATCACCAGGGTTCGCACGAAGATCTGTTGGAAGTACCCGTGACTACTGATGTGACACCACCGCCGCGGCCGACTGGGGCCGAGTTTGACCACCTGTCACAACAAGTGGCTGCACTCTCGACTCGTATGTCTCAGTTCATAGACGACCGATTCACGCCGAATCGACCGACTACACCACGGCGGACAACACGCACACACCGACTTCGCGACGATGACTCGGACGCCTCTTCAGCCCCCTATGTTGGCTACAGAGAGCGTCACGATCGTTACGAAAGACATTACACACCGCACACACGTCATCTACCGCGTAACCCTGACTGGCAACAACAAGGGCAGTCAGATGATCCGCGTCACAGAGATGAGCGTGCGGAAATACCGATCACGACACGTGCTGATTCTCCTCACTCGCTTGTCCGGGTTGCACGTAGCGGTCGCCGCTCGACACCCCCGGAACAACAGCCTAGCCAAGGAGCGACACAAGGCACTTCAGTTTACGCGCCACGTTTTCCACCTCAAGGGGTAGGTCTGATGCCGGCTGGAATGTCAAACGTCCAGGATGGCATCTATCGACCAACCCCCAGAGAACCCTCCGTGGAAGAATTCAATAAGAAATACAGCGGTCGCCACCCAGCCGACTCAATCCAAAAATTCAACGGATTGACAGGTTTTCGTCCCTTCCTGGAAGAATTCGAGGAAGTGGCACACCTGTACGGTTGGAAAGACCACCACAAGGAGGAATACATCACGGGGTGTTTCACTGGGGCCGCCCGTACGTGGCTGAGTAAACTGAGGTATGAGCTTCAGGACATTCCTTGGCCAGCACTGAGAGTACAGATGGTAGATACGTTCAGAAAGCCGAACGAACTGGCCATCTTGGAGAAAAAGTATACAGAGATGCTCCAGAAGGAAGGTGAGAGTACACAAGCTTTCATCTGGGAGTTTATGATACTCGGCGACCGAGTTTACCCGCAACTTGACGATCAGCTGCGTATAAGCCAGTTGCGCCGCGCTCTACATCCCACCATACAGAATGCCGCGCACCACGCATCTACGACGTCGTTCAAGGACTTCGCAAACGCCGTCCTCAATATGGAGGTGGTCTTGCTGTCCTTGGATAAATGGCCGACGGAACCAAAACCCGCAGCTGATTCACAGTCGGGTAAAGGAGCATCGAAGACCGACCAGGAGCCGGCGGCAGCCGCCAGCCCTAAAGACAAAACACACCGGTCTAGGCATGATAAAAAGCCTAGTCAGACTGCTGCCACCAATTCAAACCGACACTCTGCAGCGGACACCCAACCAGAGACCACTCGCACGTTCGACAAGAGTAAGTCGACGTGTTATAATTGTGGCAAATTGGGGCATTTCGTCCGTGAGTGTCGGCAACCAAAGAAGAAGGTTGCAATCAAGCAGTTTGGAGAGCCGGTTACCGACTATGACATCAAAGGAGAGGTGCCTGAAACGGATATCATCACCGAAGACGGCGTTGAGTTTGCTCTAATAAGAGTGGCGGGACAAATCCGCCGGATTCCTCTTCCAGCAGCAGACTCAGCCGCCGGAGCGCCTACTCCTGATAAACCCGACAACGACAGTTCTGACGACTCTGAAGATATACCAGTCAAGGTGCTCGACCGGGCTCCTGCACATAAATGGACCCCGGACGATCTAATCGTTTGGCAGGACACGCTCGACGTCCTTAAACAATCCGTCAAGGAGATTGGGTGCCGTGAAAATAAAACAATAGCCATCATGGCTCCCGGAACCCAATCGCCGACGAAGGGCCACTCCTGCTGCCGAAGACTAATGACAACGGTGTATGAGCAGCTGGTAAGCAGCTGTTCACCTCAAGAAGTCGGAGACTATGATGCCAGCGACAAGAACCCGCGCATCGCCGTCACGATCAACGGAAAGAGTATACGGATGCTCGCGGACACCGGAGCTACGGGCAGCGTTATCACCATTGAACTCGCGCAGGAACACAAGTTCGAAATCGAGCCTGTATTAATCCCACCCAACATTCAGGGTGTGGGAGGCCAAAGGATCACCGTGGTGGGGCGACTCGCCGCGACGGTCCAGCTAGGCCCCCACGCTGTGCGAGGGCACTTACTAGTGATTACCGGCCGGCACGAAGCCATCTTAGGCCGAGATCTAGGCCGGGCTCTGCACTTAGCTGTGTCCATGACAACAAACAAAGTATACGTGGAGGACGACCTCTTCGAATCCACACTCCGACAAAAATGCATCGAAGCACACATCGGATGGGCTCTGGGAGAAACTTCCGTAGAGGCCCCTGGCAAATCTGCCAGCACCTCTAAGGAAAACCTCGAAACTCCACCCCGTAAGTGACGACGAAAGCAACGGCCACCCACGCTGTCAAGAAACCAAACGCGACGAAAATAAAACAATAATTCACCAGTGTTTATTTCATGACTATGGAAATAAACACCAGCAACCATCAAATATCAACAATAGAAGAGCGGGAGGAATTTGAGAATTGTTGTGTTAAGAAACAACTGAGGACAGTTGTCAAGAGGTGGGGGAGGGGATAAAAGGAACCCCCCAACGAATAAACAACCCCACAGCATCAACAACCCCTCTAAACACTCTCAAATAACTCCCAAAACTCTACAAAATTCACACAACTTTAATTTTTGAAACACTTTTAAACTTTTCAAAATGGCCGCCAATATTTACATATTGGCAACCATTTCAAACATGCAATAAACTACACCGGAACCACGTGGCCTTCACAAACAACTGTCAACCACGTGGTACACCTGGGAAAAACGCCGAAGGCTAGTCAAGGACGTTCAGAAGAAAAATCAAGAGCCATAAAAGGGTCAGCAAAAGAAAAACACCGTGCTCCCCTTTATTATGGACGAACGTCATTGACCATGCTGTTGACAGTAGAAGGATAGAAACTTCAAAGAGACAATTGCTCTGGGGGCCAGACCAATGCACTGGGACTTCAAAGAAAAAAAAACGAACAACAAAAACTGCTGGCCATAAACAAATAAAAAAAGGAAGAAAATCAGTTTTGAAGATTTTGTGAGAGCGGACACCTTCAATTAAAAAATAAAATTGAAGAACCTGTCACCCTCTCAATTAAGATCGAATTGTGGGACACCAACTCCTGCCCCACTCCCCCCTAAAAATAATAACAAACAGCAAGGTACATTAGTAACCTTGCTGACCTATTCTTTCCAAAAAAGGCATTAAGGAAAAGAAGGGGAGAAAGTTAATGGGCAACTTCACACCTCGGTGTGAAATAAAATAACGGCCCTTCCCCCTCGAGATTCCTTAGTCCTTTTGTTTATCTAAAAATAATAAACAGGACCGACTCTGATAAGAATTAGATCAACACCTCTCACATCTAATATCGGTGGGACAACCCCCACCCCCAATAAATAAAGTCGTGAAGAAACCAATTAGAGTAAGGTGTCTTATTCTAAAAGGGGCCGGCCCTTCTAACTTTTAAAATTAAATAAGAAAGTGACCAAACTTGGTCAATTACCACTCGATTTGCTCTCTTCAAAGAAGCACTCGTTTTTGTTCATCTCTTTATGCTCGATCTTCTTCAATCATCAAATCTTCAATCTACTTCTGTGCCAAGTTCCAAATTTTAATTTCAAACTTCTTCAGTTTTGTTGTCAATCCAAAGCTTGAGTACCACCTTCAAGCCTTTGAACTCACGTGCAGTGCATCAGGCCTTCAGAACTCTTTGGACCTCTTGAAATAATAACAGAGTGATCGGGGACCGATTTCTGTTATTATTTGGAAGTAACCACCAGCAGCGGGACTTTTGAAAAAGTAAGAACTTTCTAACTCTTAAGAAATATGCCAGGTAGAGGCTCATGGAGAGGAGGCAGAATGATGTCTGCCTCTTCTAGTGAAGATGAGACGGAGAGTGGAACGGCGGGGACCGCTGAACCCCTCTCTCAATCTACCTGCCAGCTACAAAGGGCGGGCGCCGCCAGTGCGCCAATAACAAGAAGAGAGTCGCCAAACACAATAGATAGGCGCCGCACCTCCTCCGAACCGGAGAATTTTCACCGGCGTGGGGAGAAGCGCCTAAAAGCAAGCTTCAAGCGACCTGCCAATGTCGGGCGCGAAGGGAAGCCTGCTGCTCCAAGCAGCATCGTCCCCTTCGACGTCACGACATCAAAACACTACTGGGAGGAGCGGGAAGACCGCATCGATATTAATACAATGGCATGGGGGGTTAACCAGGCGTTCCGCGATAGCATCGCGCCTGGTCAACCCATTCCGGGTGGAGCTGAAGCAAGAGGGAAGCGTGGGGGAGGTGGATCTGTGCCCTCCCCCCTCGAAGACCTCCACTTGGAGATGCAGAGGGAGGCTGCCCTTCGCCAGGCAGCCAGAGATAAAAAGGAAGGGGAGGACAATCTGGCGTACCTCCGTGCGGTTTGCGCCCGCCTTGTCGAGCTGGGCTTACCGTGTACGGCGCAACTCCCGAAGGAGGAGCTCCTGCGAATCGAGGCCCGACTCCAAGAAGCCGCCCGAGTTACGTCATCGGCCACGTCATCACCTCCATCCTCAAACTCGCCAGCAACCCTGACAACTGGCCTCTCCACATCTCCTTCTCCACCCATAACGCCACCAGAGCCTTTCCAACACTGCTCACCGGTGCCGTCAATCACTCCGCCGCCTCCTCCTCATACACCATTATCGTCACCACCAACCTCCCGATGTGCCACGCCTCCACGCAGCGAGGCCGCCACACCAACTCCGACTCCAAAGCTACCTTCCATAGTGGTGGTTCCCCAACCTGTTCGTGTTCAGGTTCCCACTGGGGCTCGCCCCAAGGAGCCTCAACAGTCCTACAGGGGCCACCACTCTCCTCGAGACTCTCTTCAACGGCCACAACCACGTCGCTCTTCGCCACGTGGTTCCCATCTTTCGCCCCGACGCCGACCCGACGGAAGAAGTCAGCAGGAACAACGTGGTTCCTCTGGACGCGGCCCTCCGCCGCGTAATAACTTCGACCCAAGGGTCAGGCAAGACCTACAGGATCACCGAGTCCAACTGGACCGCGACCATCGCTATGAAACTCGGGGCCCTCCTACTTGGGTCCCGCGTCGCTCTCCTCCTCCGCCACCTCCGGGCCGCCCTTCTGGACAACCTACGCCTACACCTTTGATGCCGCCACCTTCCGCAGAGCGTGCCGCGTTCTTGAAAAAACAGAAGGCCATCACAAACCTTCTGCAAGACGTCATGCGACAGGGAGGTGACCCCATGGAAGCACTGGGCCGTGCACCAGGAAGTGCCAAGCCACTGGAGGCGCTGAGCAGGAAGTCGGCATCGAAGCGACTACGTCAGCGGGCCCGCGATATGGCCCGGTCCGCCTTGCGCCATGCCAGGCCTATCACGGGCGCATCAGTTTCTTTGGAACCTGCGGCTCCAACACCAGCCCGACCAGCCGCACCGCCCACTGTACCCCATGCCGGGGCTACTCTGGGGCGGTTACCGCTGGATCACCCGTTCCGTGCAGCCACCTCCGGCGAGAGGTTGCTCAACAATCGGTGGGTCACTTGGCAGCGCGAAGTGCGCTCTGCCAACACCCTTTACATAGGACACTTCTCTTTGGAGGAAGGGTTTCCCCGTCTGGACCTCCCTCCCCGGGAGCGATATGTCGTGGGACTCTCCCGCCTAACAAGTGTCCTCATCACCATCGTCTTCCCAAGAAGACGGATTGTTGAAACCACCAGTTTCGCCGGAGATGCCATCGATGAAGCCACGGAAGCCCTTTTGGGAGCTTTCGTCAACTCCGTCTTTAGACTGCCAGCTGGACAGACGTTCCGTACCAGCCGTCACTACATTCCGGAACCGGATCCTCGTTACCGAATCGCCGTCTTATGGGACGCCGCTTGGGCTACCTTGTACAACAAGCGGTCCTCCCGCAAGATTATCGGGGACCGGGACATCTTCAATATCTTCCACCGGGATCTACCTGACGACCAGGGGCAATGGCTGTCTGCCGCATCCAGCTACCGATGAGGCCAGGTCCGGCGGGATTACCCCCCCGTACGGTTCATGGACCCAGGATCCTCCCCACCCTCCGCAGCAGGGATAGCTGCGCGCCACATGTACTCATGTGGTTGCCACCCATCCGGGTGGCATTATCGAAAAATTTATAAAAAAATAAAATACGTTGCAACTGTTCTTTTCTTTTTAGATTTCAATAGCGGCTCGCCACTCAGCGAGCATTAATTATCTTTGTTTTATGTTTTCAGCCTTTTCCAATTTTTAAGGGCGCTGACACTTCGGTGCCAGTGCCTTTCCATAACCACCTCTGTACACGGTAAGTCCTCAGCCACCCATGTCTCCCCGCTGCGTAACTTGAAAACCTTCCACCCTTGGCTGGAGTACGAGGACGTACTCCAAGCAAAGTTGGAGGGTATGTAACACCCTGTAAATCGTGATCCCGCCAAAACCATAGCCTGGGGGGTAAACAACTCTCAACCGTCCCTCCCTCCTCTCTGACTCACCTTTCTGACTCATGCCCCAGTGGCGGATTGATACATAAAGGACCATGGTCACTTGGACCTGGTTACACCTCGCAGGTGTACACAGGTCCAAGGTATAAAAGGACCATGTTCCTCTTTGTTCCTCAGTTCTTTCCTTTGCCTGTTTTTGCGATACATTCCAAATCATGGGCCTGAGGATTTCCAGTTAGTATTTTACTATTCACCCTTGTATCTGTACTTCTTACAAGGAATGAATAAAAGTGTTGTAATAAGAAGTAGCGTTGTCTCTATGTCTTTATGCTAATAACTTCTCTTCAGAGGCCGGAGGTTTCATAGGGCAGGAGCTATACGATTCTCAGCAGCTACAACATCTTCTCTAGTCGGAATACCGATGGAGAAGATGTATATCAGCATCAACCGGAAGAGAGAGAGATGGCCGCCACTCTCCTGCATTGATTTCACCCCCATGCAGAAGAGTGACTTCAATCTATCTCCATCCAGCTCTCTCTACAGCTCGGATCTTCTCTGTGCAGGTGTCATACTGCTCAGAGAAGAAACGAAAAGTAGAAAATGTCATCTAAAGGTTGGTAATAAAATATTGGTTGATGTCAAAAGCTCACAGGACAGTCATCCTCGACTGTCACCTCGGCTAAGGGCACTTCTACGAAGAAGAGTACGGCTCCGGCCGGAAAACCTTCGAAGAAGGAGTCCGAGAAGGCGAAGGGGGCTAACCACCCGCCTAAGCCTGATCGGCCCAGTAAGTCGTCGGGGTCAGTTAAGTCTGACCCGACGCATGGTCAACCTTCCTCTCACGGGAAGAAAAAGAAAAATAAGAAGGACCGAAAGAGGTCCAAACGTGAGAGGAAGGGAAGTCCGACACCCTCCAGTAGTAGGCGCCAGGGAGCCGAAACTGGAGGCGTCGTGGCGGAAAAGGAGGAGTCCCGGCGTGCTCAGGCAAGCACGCCGGCCGGGAGTCAACCGGTCCATACCCGTCCCGTTGAGGCGGCGCGGATGGATGGTAGGTCGATGCGCGACGTTTTGGTCGGCACGCCTCCATCCTCCCCGAAGGTGGATGCGGTCTCGAGCCTGCGGGTTCGAGCAGTGGGAACCCTGCACCGGGTGACTTTGCCCTCACCTAAGGGCGAAGGAACCTTGGGTGCAGGAGTTAGTGTTCCCGCTAAACGTGACCCCGTGACCCCCAGTGGGGGTACGACCTTCTCTCCGGTCCATGGCGGCGGGGTATTCGATACCCTAGGACCTGAAACGTCAACCTCCCCTAGGCCTGAGGCTGAGGGACGGCGTGTTGGCGCATTGCCCCCGTATTCAGATGCAGAGGTGTATCTGAATAACCGGCTTGGTCTCTGGCAGGACCAACCGGAAATGGAGGGTTGCCAATACCACGGCTACTACCGTCTGGATGAGCCACTTCCAGAGCCGTGGGTAGCAAGGCTACCGCCGTACAACATGCGCCATGTTGTGGCGTTTGGTTGTGGAGGTTTTCCGGTTGTCATGGTCGTGAATCCGGTCCAGCAAACGTTTGCTATTTTGGATGTGATGGGACTAGATGCCGGGATAGTTCGTCTAGCCCGGCGTGCAGCCCCATTCATCCAACGTTTGCTGGGATGCGACTTAGGAGGTATGGCTGGTCAGTTTATTACTGAGCCTCTACCAGGGGGCGAGACCGAGCCCGCGGTTGCCCTGGTGGACCTCCTAACAAGTCGGACGCTTCACACGCGTCCGCAACTCCAGGATATTCCTTTCGAGGAATTCCGAGCCCTGGAGGAAAGCCGTCTTAGGGGGACGGTCTTCGATACTGGTTTTGGGTGGCGTAACACCCAGATGTGCTTGTGGTGGGCACGTCGGTGGGCTGCGGAGTGGATGGGCTCCACTTTCGCGACACCGCCAGAGAAGCCGTCCGGTACCTAAGAAGGTCAGGTTCGGGGAGCAATCCTGGCTGGCTCGACTGACCTGTTCCCGAGACGGAACAGGGAAGTTGAGAGGATTGTGGCAACCTGGTCTGCTCAATTTTTAAATTTGATTGAGCAGACGAATTTCCCTATGGTGGTCTGCCTGACAGCTACAGTAGGCTGTTGGGACGGACGCCATTTTGGTGCCAGCAGACCTCTCACCATGAAGTCTATGGGTGAGAGGTCAGATGTGACCTCTGTCCCCTCCAGGTGGAGTTGCCTGGAGGTTTCCTGTGGCCTAGTCAGCCACAGGATCTGGGCAGTTGGTTGTAGGCTTTGAAACGGACTAGACCTGTGGGTGGAGGTCAAGGAGACCTCCACTGTCCAGCATCTGGATTCATCTTTTGTGCCTTTGGCCTGTTGGCCTTTGCCTTGTGTTGTATATTTATGGGGGCTTGGCTGGTAGAAGTTTACCAGCCAAGTTGTGTAAATATCACTGCCATCTTTTCATCGTTTTAATCTACTCATCGTAAGTGTAAATAAACACTTTATTCTTCACTTACCTGTGTCGTGTCATTTTCTTTGGGGAAGTACCGCGGAGGGTGGGTTGTCCGGTTAGTGGAACAACACCACCGTCTTTCCGACTTGTTTCGGCCGGTCTTCGTGTCGGCTCGCGGTATAACCGGAGTTCTACCGCGATATTTTCGGCGTGGCGGCGTGGTTTTTCGTCGTGTCCGTCGAGGGTGGCTCCGTGGAGCCGGCACAACTCAGGGAGCACCGTGCGGGAGACGGCTACGGGTACGGTCCCGTCCCCGTGAGGAGCCGGTTTTGCGGTAAGTTGTACGTCCTTTTTGGGGGTGAACTTACTGGGGTTATTGTGACGGTCCAGCGGGACGTTACAACGTTCAACCTTAAACGTTCAACATTAAACGTTCAACATTAAACGTTCAACCTTAAACGTTCAACCTTAAACGTTCAACCTTAAACGTTCAACCTTAAACGTTCAACCTTAAACGTTCAACATTAAACATTCAAAATTAAACGTTCAACCTTAAACGTACAACCTTAAACGTTCAACCTTAAACGTTCAACCTTAAACGTTCAATCTTAAACGTTCAGCCTTAAACGTTCAACCTTTTACGTTCAACCTTAAACGTTCAACCTTAAACGTTCACTCTTAAATGTTCAACCTTAAACGTTCAACCTTAAACTTTCAACCTTAAATGTTCAACCTTAAACGTTCAACCTTAAACGTTCAACCTTAAACGTTCAACCTTAAACGTTCAACCTTAAACGTTCAACCTTAAACGTTCAAAATTAAACGTTCAACCTTAAACGTTAAACCTTAAACGTTCAACCTTAAACGTGAAACCTTAAACGTTCAACCTTAAACGTGAAACCTTAAACGTTCAACCTTAAACGTTCAACCTTAAACGTGAAACCTTAAACGTTCAACCTTAAACGTGAAACCATAAGCGTTCAACCTTAAACGTTCAACTATAAACGTTCAACCTTAAACGTTCAACCTTAAACGTTCAACCTTAAACGTTCAACCTTAAACGTTCAACCTTAAACGTTCAACCTTAAACGTTCAACCATAAACGTTCAACCTTAAACATTCAACCTTAAACGTTCAACCTTAAACGTTCAACCTTAAACGTTCAACCTTAAACGTTCAACCTTAAACATTCAACCTTAAACGTTCAACCTTAAACGTTCAACCTTAAACGTTCAACCTTAAACGTTCAACCTTAAAAGTTCATCCTTAAACGTTCAACCTTAAACGTTCAACCTTAAACGTTCAACCTTAAACGTTCAACCTTAAACGTTCAACCTTAAACGTTCAACCTTAAACGTTCAACCTTAAACGTTCAACCTTAAACGTTCAACTTTAAACGTTCAAAATTAAACGTTCAACCTTAAACATACAACCTTAAACGTTCAACCTTAAACGTTCAACCTTAAACGTTCAACCTTAAACGTTCAACCTTAAACGTTCAACCTTAAAAACGTTCAACCTTAAACGTTCAACCTTAAACGTTCAACCTTAAACGTTCAACCTTAAACGTTCAACCTTAAACGTTCAACCTTAAACGTTCAAAATTAAACGTTCAACCTTAAACATTAAACCTTAAACGTTCAACCTTAAACGTGAAACCTTAAACGTTCAACCTTAAACGTTCAACCTTAAACGTTCAACCTTAAACGTTCAACCTTAAACGTTCAACCTTAAATGTTAAACCTTAAACGTTAAACCTTAAACGTTCAACCTTAAACGTGAAACCTTAAATGTTCAACCTTAAACGTTCAACCTTAAACGTTCAACATTAAACGTTCAACCTTAAACGTTCAACCTTAAACATTCAACCATAAACGTTCAACCTTAAACGTTAAACCTTAAACGTTCAGCCTTAAACGTGAAACCTTAAACGTGAAACCTTAAACGTGAAACCTTAAACGTTAAACCTTAAACGTTAAACCTTAAACGTTAAACCTTAAACGTTCAACCTTAAACGTTCAAGCTTAAACGTTCAAAATTAAACGTTCAACCTTAAACGTTCAACCTTAAACGTTCAACCTTAAACGTTCAAGCTTAAACGTTCAACCTTAAACGTTCAACCTTAAACGTTCAACCATAAACGTTCAACCTTAAACGTTCAACCTTAAACGTTCAACCTTAAACGTGCAACCTTAAATGTTCAACCTTAAACGTTCAACCTTAAACGTTCAACCTTAAACGTTCAACCTTAAACGTTCAACCTTAAACGTTCAACCTTAAACGTTCAACCTTAAACGTTCACTCTTAAATGTTCAACCTTAAACGTTCAACCTTAAACTTTCAACCTTAAACGTTCAACCTTAAACGTTCAACCTTAAAACTTCAACCTTAAACGTTCAACCTTAAACGTTCAACCTTAAACGTTCAAAATTAAACGTTCAACCTTAAACGTTCAACCTTAAACGTTCAACCTTAAACGTTCAACCTTAAACGTTCAACCTTAAACGTTCAACTTTAAACGTTCAAAATTAAACGTTCAACCTTAAACGTACAACCCTAAACGTTCAACCTTAAACGTTCAACCTTAAACGTTCAACCTTAAACGTTCAACCTTAAACGTTCAACCTTAAACGTTCAACCTTAAACGTTCAACCTTAAACGTTCAACCTTAAACGTTCAACCTTAAAAACGTTCAACCTTAAACGTTCAACCTTAAACGTTCAACCTTAAACGTTCAACCTTAAACGTTCAACCTTAAACGTTCAACCTTAAACGTTCAACCTTAAACGTTCAACCTTAAACGTTCAACCTTAAACGTTCAACCTTAAACGTTCAACCTTAAACGTTTAAAATTAAACGTTCAACCTTAAACATTAAACCTTAAACGTTCAAAATTAAACGTGAAACCTTAAACATTCAACCTTAAACGTTCAACCTTAAACGTTCAACCTTAAACGTTCAACCTTAAACGTTAAACCTTAAACGTTAAACCTTAAACGTTAAACCTTAAACGTTAAACCTTAAACGTTCAACCTTAAACGTGAAACCTTAAACGTTCAACCTTAAACGTTCAACCTTAAACGTTCAACATTAAACGTTCAACCTTAAACGTTCAACCTTAAACGTTCAACCTTAAACGTTCAACCTTAAATGTTAAACCTTAAACGTTAAACCTTAAACGTTCAACCTTAAACGTGAAACCTTAAATGTTCAACCTTAAACGTTCAACCTTAAACGTTCAACATTAAACGTTCAACCTTAAACGATCAACCTTAAACATTCAACCATAAACGTTCAACCTTAAACGTTAAACCTTAAACGTTCAGCCTTAAACGTGAAACCTTAAACGTGAAACCTTAAACGTGAAACCTTAAACGTTAAACCTTAAACGTTAAACCTTAAACGTTCAACCTTAAACGTTCAAGCTTAAACGTTCAAAATTAAACGTTCAACCTTAAACGTTCAACCTTAAACGTTCAACCTTAAACGTTCAAGCTTAAACGTTCAACCTTAAACGTTCAACCTTAAACGTTCAACCATAAACGTTCAACCTTAAACGTTCAACCTTAAACGTTCAACCTTAAACGTGCAACCTTAAATGTTCAACCTTAAACGTTCAACCTTAAACGTTCAACCTTAAACGTTCAACCTTAAACGTTCAACCTTAAACGTTCAACCTTAAACGTTCAACCTTAAACGTTCACTCTTAAATGTTCAACCTTAAACGTTCAACCTTAAACTTTCAACCTTAAACGTTCAACCTTAAACGTTCAACCTTAAACGTTCAACCTTAAACGTTCAACCTTAAAACTTCAACCTTAAACGTTCAACCTTAAACGTTCAACCTTAAACGTACAACCCTAAACATTCAACCTTAAACGTTCAACCTTAAACGTTCAACCTTAAACGTTCAACCTTAAACGTTCAACCTTAAACATTCAACCTTAAACGTTCAACCTTAAACGTTCAACCTTAAAAACGTTCAACCTTAAACGTTCAACCTTAAACGTTCAACCTTAAACGTTCAACCTTAAACGTTCAACCTTAAACGTTCAACCTTAAACGTTCAACCTTAAACGTTCAACCTTAAACGTTCAACCTTAAACGTTCAACCTTAACCGTTCAACCTTAAACGTTCAACCTTAAACGTTCAAAATTAAACGTTCAACCTTAAACATTAAACCTTAAACGTTCAACCTTAAACGTGAAACCTTAAACATTCAACCTTAAACGTTCAACCTTAAACGTTCAACCTTAAACGTTCAACCTTAAACGTTCAACCTTAAACGTTAAACCTTAAACGTTCAGCCTTAAACGTGAAACCTTAAACGTGAAACCTTAAACGTGAAACCTTAAACGTGAAACCTTAAACGTTAAACCTTAAACGTGAAACCTTAAACGTTCAACCTTAAACGTTCAACCTTAAACGTTCAACATTAAACGTTCAACCTTAAACGTTCAACCTTAAACATTCAACCATAAACGTTCAACCTTAAACGTTAAACCTTAAACGTTCAGCCTTAAACGTGAAACCTTAAACGTGAAACCTTAAACGTGAAACCTTAAACGTGAAACCTTAAACGTTAAACCTTAAACGTTAAACCTTAAACGTTCAACCTTAAACGTTCAAGCTTAAACGTTCAAAATTAAATGTTCAACCTTAAACGTTCAACCTTAAACGTTCAACCTTAAACGTTCAACCTTAAACATTCAACCTTAAACGTTCAACCTTAAACGTTCAACCTTAAACGTTCAACCTTAAACGTTCAACCTTAAACGTTCAACCTTAAACGTTCAACCTTAAACGTTCAACCTTAAACGTTCAACCTTAAACGTTCAACCTTAAACGTTCAACCTTAAATGTTCAACCTTAAACGTTCAACCTTAAACGTTCAACCTTAAAAATTCAACCATAAATGTTCAACCTTAAATGCTCCACCTTAAACGTTCAACCTTAAACGTTCAACCTTAAAAATTCAACCATAAATGTTCAACCTTAAATGCTCCACCTTAAACGTTCAACCTTAAACGTTCAACCTTAAACGTTCAACCTTAAACGTTCAACCTTAAACGTTCAACCTTAAACGTGAAACATTAAACATTAAACCTTAAACGTTCAACCTTAAACGTTCAACCTTAAATGTTCAACCTTAAACGTTCAAAATTAAACGTTCATCCTTAAACGTTCAACCTTAAACGTTCAACCTTAAACGTTCAACCTTAAACGTTCAACCTTAAACGTTCAACCTTAAACGTTCAACCTTAAACGTTCAACCTTAAACGTTCAACCATAAACGTTCAACCATAAACGTTCAACCTTAAACGTTCAAAATTAAACGTTCAACCTTAAACGTACAACCTTAAACGTTCAACCTTAAACGTTCAACCTTAAACGTTCAATCTTAAACGTTCAGCCTTAAACGTTCAACCTTAAATGTTCAACCTTAAACGTTCAAAATTAAACGTTCATCCTTAAACGTTCAACCTTAAACGTTCAACCTTAAACGTTCAACCTTAAACGTTCAACCTTAAACGTTCAACCTTAAACGTTCAACCTTAAACGTTCAACCTTAAACGTTCAACCATAAACGTTCAACCATAAACGTTCAACCTTAAACGTTCAAAATTAAACGTTCAACCTTAAACGTACAACCTTAAACGTTCAACCTTAAACGTTCAACCTTAAACGTTCAATCTTAAACGTTCAATCTTAAACGTTCAGCCTTAAACGTTCAACCTTAAACGTTCAATCTTAAACGTTCAGCCTTAAACGTTCAACCTTTTACGTTCAACCTTAAACGTTCAACCTTAAACGTTCACTCTTAAATGTTCAACCTTAAACGTTCAACCTTAAACTTTCAACCTTAAACGTTCAACCTTAAACGTTCAACCTTAAACGTTCAACCTTAAACATTCAACCTTAAACGTTCAACCTTAAACCTTCAACCTTAAACGTTCAACCTTAAACGTTCAACCTTAAACGTTCAAAATTAAACGTTCAACCTTAAACGTTAAACCTTAAACGTTCAACCTTAAACGTGAAATCTTAAACGTTCAACCTTAAACGTTCAACCTTAAACGTTCAACCTTAAACGTTCAACCTTAAACGTGAAACCTTAAGTGTTCAACCTTAAACGTTCAACCATAAACGTTCAACCTTAAACGTTCAACCTTAAACGTTCAACCTTAAACGTTCAACCTTAAACATTCAACCTTAAACGTTAAACCTTAAACGTTCAACCTTAAACATGAAACCTTAAACGTTCAACCTTAAACGTTCAACCTTAAACGTTCAACATTAAACGTTCAACCTTAAACGTTCAACCTTAAACATTCAACCATAAACGTTCAACCATAAACGTTCAACCTTAAACGTTCAACCTTAAACGTTCAAGCTTAAACGTTCAACCTTAAACGTTCAACCTTAAACGTTCAACCATAAACGTTCAACCTTAAACGTTCAACCTTAAACGTTCAACCTTAAACGTGCAACCTTAAATGTTCAACCTTAAACGTTCAACCTTAAACGTTCAACCTTAAACGTTCAACCTTAAACGTTCAACCTTAAACGTTCAACCTTAAACGTTCAACCTTAAACGTTCAACCTTAAACGTTCAACCTTAAACGTTCAACCATAAACGTTCAACCTTAAACGTTCAACCTTAAACGTTCAACCTTAAACATGCAACCTTAAATGTTCAACCTTAAACGTTCAACCTTAAACGTTCAACCTTAAACGTTCACTCTTAAATGTTCAACCTTAAACGTTCAACCTTAAACTTTCAACCTTAAACGTTCAACCTTAAACGTTCAACCTTAAACGTTCAACCTTAAACGTTCAACCTTAAACGTTCAACCTTAAATGTTCAACCTTAAACGTTCAACCTTAAACGTTAAACCTTAAACGTTAAACCTTAAACGTTAAACCTTAAACGTTAAACCTTAAACGTTCAACCTTAAACGTGAAACCTTAAACGTTCAACCTTAAACGTTCAACCTTAAACGTTCAACATTAAACGTTCAACCTTAAACGTTCAACCTTAAACATTCAACCATAAACGTTCAACCTTAAACGTTAAACCTTAAACGTTCAGCCTTAAACGTGAAACCTTAAATGTGAAACCTTAAACGTGAAACCTTAAACGTTAAACCTTAAACGTTAAACCTTAAACGTTCAACCTTAAACGTTCAAGCTTAAACGTTAAACCTTAAACGTTCAACCTTAAACGTGAAACCTTAAACGTTCAACCTTAAACGTTCAACCTTAAATGTTCAACATTAAACGTTCAACCTTAAACGTTCAACCTTAAACGTTCAACCTTAAACGTTCAACCTTAAACGTTCAACCTTAAACGTTCAACCTTAAATGTTCAACCTTAAACGTTCAACCTTAAACGTTAAACCTTAAACGTTAAACCTTAAACGTTAAACCTTAAACGTGAAACCTTAAACGTTCAACCTTAAACGTTCAACCTTAAACGTTCAACATTAAACGTTCAACCTTAAACGTTCAACCTTAAACATTCAACCATAAACGTTCAACCATAAACGTTCAACCTTAAACGTTCAACCTTAAACGTTCAAGCTTAAACGTTCAACCTTAAACGTTCAATCTTAAACGTTCAACCATAAACGTTCAACCTTAAACGTTCAACCTTAAACGTTCAACCTTAAACGTGCAACCTTAAATGTTCAACCTTAAACGTTCAACCTTAAACGTTCAACCTTAAACGTTCAACCTTAAATGTTCAACCTTAAACGTTCAACCTTAAACGTTCAACCTTAAACGTTCAACCTTAAACGTTCAACCTTAAACGTTCAACCATAAACGTTCAACCTTAAACGTTCAACCTTAAACGTTCAACCTTAAACGTGCAACCTTAAATGTTCAACCTTAAACGTTCAACCTTAAACGTTCAACCTTAAACGTTCAACCTTAAACGTTCAACCTTAAACGTTCAACCTTAAACGTTCAACCTTAAACGTTCAACCTTAAACGTTCAACCTTAAACGTTCACTCTTAAATGTTCAACCTTAAACGTTCAACCTTAAACTTTCAACCTTAAACGTTCAACCTTAAACGTGAAACCTTAAACGTGAAACCTTAAACGTGAAACCTTAAACGTGAAACCTTAAACGTGAAACCTTAAACGTGAAACCTTAAACGTTCAACCTTAAACGTTCAACCTTAAACGTTCAACCTTAAACGTTCAACCTTAAACATTCAACCATAAACGTTCAACCTTAAACGTTCAACCTTAAACGTTCAACCTTAAACGTTCAACCTTAAACGTTCAACCTTAAACGTTCAACCTTAAACGTTCAACCTTAAACGTTCAACCTTAAAAATGTTCAACCTTAAACGTTCAACCTTAAACGTTCAACCTTAAACGTTCAACCTTAAACGTTCAACCTTAAACGTTCAACCTTAAACGTTCAACCTTAAACGTTCAACCTTAAACGTTCAACCTTAAACGTTCAACCTTAAACGTTCAACCTTAAACGTTCAACCTTAAACGTTCAACCTTAAACGTTCAACCTTAAACGTTCAAAATTAAACGTTCAACCTTAAACATTAAACCTTAAACGTTCAACCTTAAACGTTCAACCTTAAACGTTCAACCTTAAACGTTCAACCTTAAACGTTCAACCTTAAATGTTCAACCTTAAACGTTCAACCTTAAATGTTAAACCTTAAACGTTAAACCTTAAACGTTCAACCTTAAACGTTCAACCTTAAACGTTCAACCTTAAACGTTCAACCTTAAACGTTCAACATTAAACGTTCAACCTTAAACGTTCAACCTTAAACATTCAACCATAAACGTTCAACCTTAAACGTTAAACCTTAAACGTTCAGCCTTAAACGTGAAACCTTAAACGTGAAACCTTAAACGTGAAACCTTAAACGTTAAACCTTAAACGTTAAACCTTAAACGTTCAACCTTAAACGTTCAAGCTTAAACGTTAAACCTTAAACGTTCAACCTTAAACGTGAAACCTTAAACGTTCAACCTTAAACGTTCAACCTTAAACGTTCAACATTAAACGTTCAACCTTAAACGTTCAACCTTAAACGTTCAACCTTAAACGTTCAACCTTAAACGTTCAACCTTAAACGTTCAACCTTAAATGTTCAACCTTAAACGTTCAACCTTAAACGTTAAACCTTAAACGTTAAACCTTAAACGTTCAACCTTAAACATGAAACCTTAAACGTTCAACCTTAAACGTTCAACCTTAAACGTTCAACATTAAACGTTCAACCTTAAACGTTCAACCTTAAACATTCAACCATAAACGTTCAACCATAAACGTTCAACCTTAAACGTTCAACCTTAAACGTTCAAGCTTAAACGTTAAACCTTAAACGTTCAACCTTAAACGTGAAACCTTAAACGTTCAACCTTAAACGTTCAACCTTAAACGTTCAACATTAAACGTTCAACCTTAAACGTTCAACCTTAAACATTCAACCATAAACGTTCAACCTTAAACGTTAAACCTTAAACGTTCAGCCTTAAACGTGAAACCTTAAATGTGAAACCTTAAACGTGAAACCTTAAACGTTAAACCTTAAACGTTAAACCTTAAACGTTCAACCTTAAACGTTCAAGCTTAAACGTTAAACCTTAAACGTTCAACCTTAAATGTGAAACCTTAAACGTTCAACCTTAAACGTTCAACCTTAAACGTTCAACATTAAACGTTCAACCTTAAACGTTCAACCTTAAACGTTCAACCTTAAACGTTCAACCTTAAACGTTCAACCTTAAACGTTCAACCTTAAATGTTCAACCTTAAACGTTCAACCTTAAACGTTAAACCTTAAACGTTAAACCTTAAACGTTCAACCTTAAACGTGAAACCTTAAACGTTCAACCTTAAACGTTCAACCTTAAACGTTCAACATTAAACGTTCAACCTTAAACGTTCAACATTAAACATTCAACCATAAACGTTCAACCATAAACGTTCAACCTTAAACGTTCAACCTTAAACGTTCAAGCTTAAACGTTCAACCTTAAACGTTCAATCTTAAACGTTCAACCATAAACGTTCAACCTTAAACGTTCAACCTTAAACGTTCAACCTTAAACGTGCAACCTTAAATGTTCAACCTTAAACGTTCAACCTTAAACGTTCAACCTTAAACGTTCAACCTTAAACGTTCAACCTTAAACGTTCAACCTTAAACGTTCAACCTTAAACGTTCAACCTTAAACGTTCAACCTTAAACGTTCAACCATAAACGTTCAACCTTAAACGTTCAACCTTAAACGTTCAACCTTAAACGTGCAACCTTAAATGTTCAACCTTAAACGTTCAACCTTAAACGTTCAACCTTAAACGTTCAACCTTAAACGTTCAACCTTAAACGTTCAACCTTAAACGTTCAACCTTAAACGTTCAACCTTAAACGTTCACTCTTAAATGTTCAACCTTAAACGTTCAACCTTAAACTTTCAACCTTAAACGTTCAACCTTAAACGTGAAACCTTAAACGTGAAACCTTAAACGTGAAACCTTAAACGTGAAACCTTAAACGTGAAACCTTAAACGTTCAACCTTAAACGTTCAACCTTAAACGTTCAACCTTAAACGTTCAACCTTAAACATTCAACCATAAACGTTCAACCTTAAACGTTCAACCTTAAACGTTCAACCTTAAACGTTCAACCTTAAACGTTCAACCTTAAACGTTCAACCTTAAACGTTCAACCTTAAACGTTCAACCTTAAAAATGTTCAACCTTAAACGTTCAACCTTAAACGTTCAACCTTAAACGTTCAACCTTAAACGTTCAACCTTAAACGTTCAACCTTAAACGTTCAACCTTAAACGTTCAACCTTAAACGTTCAACCTTAAACGTTCAACCTTAAACGTTCAACCTTAAACGTTCAACCTTAAACGTTCAACCTTAAACGTTCAAAATTAAACGTTCAACCTTAAACATTAAACCTTAAACGTTCAACCTTAAACGTTCAACCTTAAACGTTCAACCTTAAACGTTCAACCTTAAACGTTCAACCTTAAATGTTCAACCTTAAACGTTCAACCTTAAATGTTAAACCTTAAACGTTAAACCTTAAACGTTCAACCTTAAACGTGAAACCTTAAACGTTCAACCTTAAACGTTCAACCTTAAACGTTCAACATTAAACGTTCAACCTTAAACGTTCAACCTTAAACATTCAACCATAAACGTTCAACCTTAAACGTTAAACCTTAAACGTTCAGCCTTAAACGTGAAACCTTAAACGTGAAACCTTAAACGTGAAACCTTAAACGTTAAACCTTAAACGTTAAACCTTAAACGTTCAACCTTAAACGTTCAAGCTTAAACGTTAAACCTTAAACGTTCAACCTTAAACGTGAAACCTTAAACGTTCAACCTTAAACGTTCAACCTTAAACGTTCAACATTAAACGTTCAACCTTAAACGTTCAACCTTAAACGTTCAACCTTAAACGTTCAACCTTAAACGTTCAACCTTAAACGTTCAACCTTAAATGTTCAACCTTAAACGTTCAACCTTAAACGTTAAACCTTAAACGTTAAACCTTAAACGTTCAACCTTAAACATGAAACCTTAAACGTTCAACCTTAAACGTTCAACCTTAAACGTTCAACATTAAACGTTCAACCTTAAACGTTCAACCTTAAACATTCAACCATAAACGTTCAACCATAAACGTTCAACCTTAAACGTTCTACCTTAAACGTTCAAGCTTAAACGTTCAACCTTAAACGTTCAACCTTAAACGTTCAACCATAAACGTTCAACCTTAAACGTTCAACCTTAAACGTTCAACCTTAAACGTGCAACCTTAAATGTTCAACCTTAAACGTTCAACCTTAAACGTTCAACCTTAAACGTTCAACCTTAAACGTTCAACCTTAAACGTTCAACCTTAAACGTTCAACCTTAAACGTTCAACCTTAAACGTTCAACCTTAAACGTTCAACCATAAACGTTCAACCTTAAACGTTCAACCTTAAACGTTCAACCTTAAACATGCAACCTTAAATGTTCAACCTTAAACGTTCAACCTTAAACGTTCAACCTTAAACGTTCACTCTTAAATGTTCAACCTTAAACGTTCAACCTTAAACTTTCAACTTTAAACGTTCAACCTTAAACGTTCAACCTTAAACGTTCAACCTTAAACGTTCAACCTTAAACGTTCAACCTTAAATGTTCAACCTTAAACGTTCAACCTTAAACGTTAAACCTTAAACGTTAAACCTTAAACGTTAAACCTTAAACGTTAAACCTTAAACGTTCAACCTTAAACGTGAAACCTTAAACGTTCAACCTTAAACGTTCAACCTTAAACGTTCAACATTAAACGTTCAACCTTAAACGTTCAACCTTAAACATTCAACCATAAACGTTCAACCTTAAACGTTAAACCTTAAACGTTCAGCCTTAAACGTGAAACCTTAAACGTGAAACCTTAAACGTGAAACCTTAAACGTTAAACCTTAAACGTTAAACCTTAAACGTTCAACCTTAAACGTTCAAGCTTAAACGTTAAACCTTAAACGTTCAACCTTAAACGTGAAACCTTAAACGTTCAACCTTAAACGTTCAACCTTAAACGTTCAACATTAAACGTTCAACCTTAAACGTTCAACCTTAAACGTTCAACCTTAAACGTTCAACCTTAAACGTTCAACCTTAAACGTTCAACCTTAAATGTTCAACCTTAAACGTTCAACCTTAAACGTTAAACCTTAAACGTTAAACCTTAAACGTTCAACCTTAAACATGAAACCTTAAACGTTCAACCTTAAACGTTCAACCTTAAACGTTCAACATTAAACGTTCAACCTTAAACGTTCAACCTTAAACATTCAACCATAAACGTTCAACCATAAACGTTCAACCTTAAACGTTCTACCTTAAACGTTCAAGCTTAAACGTTCAACCTTAAACGTTCAACCTTAAACGTTCAACCATAAACGTTCAACCTTAAACGTTCAACCTTAAACGTTCAACCTTAAACGTGCAACCTTAAATGTTCAACCTTAAACGTTCAACCTTAAACGTTCAACCTTAAACGTTCAACCTTAAACGTTCAACCTTAAACGTTCAACCTTAAACGTTCAACCTTAAACGTTCAACCTTAAACGTTCAACCTTAAACGTTCAACCATAAACGTTCAACCTTAAACGTTCAACCTTAAACGTTCAACCTTAAACATGCAACCTTAAATGTTCAACCTTAAACGTTCAACCTTAAACGTTCAACCTTAAACGTTCACTCTTAAATGTTCAACCTTAAACGTTCAACCTTAAACTTTCAACTTTAAACGTTCAACCTTAAACGTTCAACCTTAAACGTTCAACCTTAAACGTTCAACCTTAAACGTTCAACCTTAAATGTTCAACCTTAAACGTTCAACCTTAAACGTTAAACCTTAAACGTTAAACCTTAAACGTTAAACCTTAAACGTTAAACCTTAAACGTTCAACCTTAAACGTGAAACCTTAAACGTTCAACCTTAAACGTTCAACCTTAAACGTTCAACATTAAACGTTCAACCTTAAACGTTCAACCTTAAACATTCAACCATAAACGTTCAACCTTAAACGTTAAACCTTAAACGTTCAGCCTTAAACGTGAAACCTTAAATGTGAAACCTTAAACGTGAAACCTTAAACGTTAAACCTTAAACGTTAAACCTTAAACGTTCAACCTTAAACGTTCAAGCTTAAACGTTAAACCTTAAACGTTCAACCTTAAACGTGAAACCTTAAATGTTCAACCTTAAACGTTCAACCTTAAATGTTCAACATTAAACGTTCAACCTTAAACGTTCAACCTTAAACGTTCAACCTTAAACGTTCAACCTTAAACGTTCAACCTTAAACGTTCAACCTTAAATGTTCAACCTTAAACGTTCAACCTTAAACGTTAAACCTTAAACGTTAAACCTTAAACGTTAAACCTTAAACGTGAAACCTTAAACGTTCAACCTTAAACGTTCAACCTTAAACGTTCAACATTAAACGTTCAACCTTAAACGTTCAACCTTAAACATTCAACCATAAACGTTCAACCATAAACGTTCAACCTTAAACGTTCAACCTTAAACGTTCAAGCTTAAACGTTCAACCTTAAACGTTCAATCTTAAACGTTCAACCATAAACGTTCAACCTTAAACGTTCAACCTTAAACGTTCAACCTTAAACGTGCAACCTTAAATGTTCAACCTTAAACGTTCAACCTTAAACGTTCAACCTTAAACGTTCAACCTTAAACGTTCAACCTTAAACGTTCAACCTTAAACGTTCAACCTTAAACGTTCAACCTTAAACGTTCAACCTTAAACGTTCAACCATAAACGTTCAACCTTAAACGTTCAACCTTAAACGTTCAACCTTAAACGTGCAACCTTAAATGTTCAACCTTAAACGTTCAACCTTAAACGTTCAACCTTAAACGTTCAACCTTAAACGTTCAACCTTAAACGTTCAACCTTAAACGTTCAACCTTAAACGTTCAACCTTAAACGTTCAACCTTAAACGTTCACTCTTAAATGTTCAACCTTAAACGTTCAACCTTAAACTTTCAACCTTAAACGTTCAACCTTAAACGTGAAACCTTAAACGTGAAACCTTAAACGTGAAACCTTAAACGTGAAACCTTAAACGTGAAACCTTAAACGTGAAACCTTAAACGTTCAACCTTAAACGTTCAACCTTAAACGTTCAACCTTAAACGTTCAACCTTAAACATTCAACCATAAACGTTCAACCTTAAACGTTCAACCTTAAACGTTCAACCTTAAACGTTCAACCTTAAACGTTCAACCTTAAACGTTCAACCTTAAACGTTCAACCTTAAACGTTCAACCTTAAAAATGTTCAACCTTAAACGTTCAACCTTAAACGTTCAACCTTAAACGTTCAACCTTAAACGTTCAACCTTAAACGTTCAACCTTAAACGTTCAACCTTAAACGTTCAACCTTAAACGTTCAACCTTAAACGTTCAACCTTAAACGTTCAACCTTAAACGTTCAACCTTAAACGTTCAACCTTAAACGTTCAAAATTAAACGTTCAACCTTAAACATTAAACCTTAAACGTTCAACCTTAAACGTTCAACCTTAAACGTTCAACCTTAAACGTTCAACCTTAAACGTTCAACCTTAAATGTTCAACCTTAAACGTTCAACCTTAAATGTTAAACCTTAAACGTTAAACCTTAAACGTTCAACCTTAAACGTTCAACCTTAAACGTTCAACCTTAAACGTTCAACCTTAAACGTTCAACATTAAACGTTCAACCTTAAACGTTCAACCTTAAACATTCAACCATAAACGTTCAACCTTAAACGTTAAACCTTAAACGTTCAGCCTTAAACGTGAAACCTTAAACGTGAAACCTTAAACGTGAAACCTTAAACGTTAAACCTTAAACGTTAAACCTTAAACGTTCAACCTTAAACGTTCAAGCTTAAACGTTAAACCTTAAACGTTCAACCTTAAACGTGAAACCTTAAACGTTCAACCTTAAACGTTCAACCTTAAACGTTCAACATTAAACGTTCAACCTTAAACGTTCAACCTTAAACGTTCAACCTTAAACGTTCAACCTTAAACGTTCAACCTTAAACGTTCAACCTTAAATGTTCAACCTTAAACGTTCAACCTTAAACGTTAAACCTTAAACGTTAAACCTTAAACGTTCAACCTTAAACATGAAACCTTAAACGTTCAACCTTAAACGTTCAACCTTAAACGTTCAACATTAAACGTTCAACCTTAAACGTTCAACCTTAAACATTCAACCATAAACGTTCAACCATAAACGTTCAACCTTAAACGTTCAACCTTAAACGTTCAAGCTTAAACGTTCAACCTTAAACGTTCAACCTTAAACGTTCAACCATAAACATTCAACCTTAAACGTTCAACCTTAAACGTTCAACCTTAAACGTGCAACCTTAAATGTTCAACCTTAAACGTTCAACCTTAAACGTTCAACCTTAAACGTTCAACCTTAAACGTTCAACCTTAAACGTTCAACCTTAAACGTTCAACCTTAAACGTTCAACCTTAAACGTTCAACCTTAAACGTTCAACCATAAACGTTCAACCTTAAACGTTCAACCTTAAACGTTCAACCTTAAACATGCAACCTTAAATGTTCAACCTTAAACGTTCAACCTTAAACGTTCAACCTTAAACGTTCAACCTTAAACGTTCAACCTTAAACGTTCAACCTTAAACGTTCAACCTTAAACGTTCAACCTTAAACGTTCAACCTTAAACGTTCACTCTTAAATGTTCAACCTTAAACGTTCAACCTTAAACTTTCAACCTTAAACGTTCAACCTTAAACGTGAAACCTTAAACGTGAAACCTTAAACGTGAAACCTTAAACGTGAAACGTTAAACGTTCAACCTTAAACGTTCAACCTTAAACGTTAAACCTTAAACGTTCAGCCTTAAACGTGAAACCTTAAACGTGAAACCTTAAACGTGAAACCTTAAACGTGAAACCTTAAACGTGAAAATTTAAACGTGGAACCTTAAACGTTAAACCTTAAACGTTAAACCTTAAACGTTAAACCTTAAACGTTCAACCTTAAACGTTCAAGCTTAAACGTTCACTCTTAAATGTTCAACCTTAAACGTTCAACCTTAAACTTTCAACCTTAAACGTTCAACCTTAAACGTTAAACCTTAAACGTTCAGCCTTAAACGTGAAACCTTAAACGTGAAACCTTAAACGTGAAACCTTAAACGTGAAACCTTAAACGTGAAACCTTAAACGTGGAACCTTAAATGTTAAACCTTAAACGTTAAACCTTAAACGTTCAAAATTAAATGTTCAACCTTAAACGTTCAACCTTAAACGTTCAACCTTAAACGTTCAACCTTAAACGTTCAACCTTAAACGTTCAACCTTAAACGTTCAACCTTAAACGTTCAACCTTAAACGTTCAACCTTAAACGTTCAACCTTAAACGTTCAACCTTAAACGTTCAACCTTAAACGTTCAACCTTAAACGTTCAACCTTAAACGTTCAACCTTAAACGTTCAACCTTAAACGTTCAACCTTAAACGTTCAACCTTAAACGTTCAACCTTAAAAATTCAACCATAAACGTTCAACCTTAAACGCTCAACCTTAAACGTTCAACCTTAAACGTTCAACCTTAAACGTTCAACCTAAAATGTTCAACCTTAAACGTTCAACCTTAAACGTTCGACCTTAAACGTTCGACCTTAAACGTTCGACCTTAAACGTTCGACCTTAAACGTTCGACCTTAAACGTTCAACCTTAAACGTTCAACCTTAAACGTGAAACATTAAACATTAAACCTTAAACGTTAAACCTTAAACGTTAAACCTTAAACGTTAAACCTTAAACGTTCAACCTTAAACGTTCAACCTTAAACGTTCAACCTTAAACGTTCAACCTTAAACGTTCAACCTTAAACGTTCAACCTTAAACATTCAACCTTAAACGTTCAACCTTAAACGTTCAACCTTAAACGTTCAACCATAAACGTTCAACCATAAACGTTCAACCTTAAACGTTCAACCTTAAACGTTCAACCTTAAACGTTCAACCTTAAACGTTCAACCTTAAACGTTCAAAATTAAACGTTCAACCTTAAACGTACAACCTTAAACGTTCAACCTTAAACGTTCAACCTTAAACGTTCAATCTTAAACGTTCAGCCTTAAACGTTCAACCTTAAACGTTCAATCTTAAACGTTCAGCCTTAAACGTTCAACCTTTTACGTTCAACCTTAAACGTTCAACCTTAAACGTTCACTCTTAAATGTTCAACCTTAAACGTTCAACCTTAAACTTTCAACCTTAAACGTTCAACCTTAAACGTTCAACCTTAAACGTTCAACCTTAAACGTTCAACCTTAAACGTTCAACCTTAAACGTTCACTCTTAAATGTTCAACCTTAAACGTTCAACCTTAAACTTTCAACCTTAAACGTTCAACCTTAAACGTGAAACCTTAAACGTGAAACCTTAAACGTGAAACCTTAAACGTGAAACCTTAAACGTTCAACCTTAAACGTTCAACCTTAAACGTTAAACCTTAAACGTTCAGCCTTAAACGTGAAACCTTAAACGTGAAACCTTAAACGTGAAACCTTAAACGTGAAACCTTAAACGTGAAACCTTAAACGTTAAACCTTAAACGTTAAACCTTAAACGTTAAACCTTAAACGTTCAACCTTAAACGTTCAAGCTTAAATGTTCAAAATTAAATGTTCAACCTTAAACGTTCAACCTTAAACGTTCAACCTTAAACGTTCAACCTTAAACGTTCAACCTTAAACGTTCAACCTTAAACGTTCAACCTTAAACGTTCAACCTTAAACGTTCAACCTTAAACGTTCAACCTTAAACGTTCAACCTTAAACGTTCAACCTTAAACGTTCAACCTTAAACGTTCAACCTTAAACGTTCAACCTTAAACGTTCAACCTTAAACGTTCAACCTTAAACGTTCAACCTTAAGAATTCAACCATAAACGTTCAACCTTAAACGCTCAACCTTAAACGTTCAACCTTAAACGTTCAACCTTAAACGTTCAACCTAAAATGTTCAACCTTAAACGTTCAACCTTAAACGTTCGACCTTAAACGTTCGACCTTAAACGTTCGACCTTAAACGTTCGACCTTAAACGTTTGACCTTAAACGTTCAACCTTAAACGTTCAACCTTAAACGTGAAACATTAAACATTAAACCTTAAACGTTAAACCTTAAACGTTAAACCTTAAACGTTAAACCTTAAACGTTCAACCTTAAATGTTCAACCTTAAACGTTCAACCTTAAACGTTCAACCTTAAACGTTCAACCTTAAACGTTCAACCTTAAACATTCAACCTTAAACGTTCAACCTTAAACGTTCAACCTTAAACGTTCAACCATAAACGTTCAACCATAAACGTTCAACCTTAAACGTTCAACCTTAAACGTTCAACCTTAAACGTTCAACCTTAAACGTTCAACCTTAAACGTTCAAAATTAAACGTTCAACCTTAAACGTACAACCTTAAACGTTCAACCTTAAACGTTCAACCTTAAACGTTCAATCTTAAACGTTCAGCCTTAAACGTTCAACCTTAAACGTTCAATCTTAAACGTTCAGCCTTAAACGTTCAACCTTTTACGTTCAACCTTAACGTTCAACCTTAAACGTTCACTCTTAAATGTTCAACCTTAAACGTTCAACCTTTAACTTTCAACCTTAAACGTTCAACCTTAAACGTTCAACCTTAAACGTTCAACCTTAAACATTCAACCTTAAACGTTCAACCTTAAACCTTCAACCTTAAACGTTCAACCTTAAACGTTCAACCTTAAACGTTCAAAATTAAACGTTCAACCTTAAACGTTAAACCTTAAACGTTCAACCTTAAACGTGAAATCTTAAACGTTCAACCTTAAACGTGAAACCTTAAACGTTCAACCTTAAACGTGAAACCTTAAGTGTTCAACCTTAAACGTTCAACCATAAACGTTCAACCTTAAACGTTCAACCTTAAACATTCAACCTTAAACGTTCAACCTTAAACATTCAACCTTAAACGTTCAACCATAAACGTTCAACCTTAAACGTTCAACCTTAAACGTTCAACCTTAAACATTCAACCTTAAACGTTCAACCATAAACGTTCAACCTTAAACGTTCAACCTTAAACGTTCAACCTTAAACGTTCAACCTTAAACGTTCAACCTTAAACGTTCAACCTTAAACGTTCAACCTTAAACGTTCAACCTTAAACGTTCAACCTTAAACGTTCAACTTTAAACGTTCAAAATTAAACGTTCAACCTTAAACGTACAACCTTAAACGTTCAACCTTAAACGTTCAACCTTAAACGTTCAACCTTAAACGTTCAACCTTAAACGTTCAACCTTAAACGTTCAACCTTAAACGTTCAACCTTAAACGTTCAACCTTAAACGTTCAACCTTAAACGTTCAACCTTAAACGTTCAACCTTAAAAACGTTCAACCTTAACGTTCAACCTTAAACGTTCAACCTTAAACGTTCAACCTTAAACGTTTAACCTTAAACGTTCAACCTTAAACGTTCAACCTTAAACGTTCAACCTTAAACGTTCAACCTTAAACGTTCAACCTTAAACGTTCAACCTTAAACGTTCAACCTTAAACGTTCAACCTTAAACGTTCAACCTTAAACGTTCAAAATTAAACGTTCAACCTTAAACATTAAACCTTAAACGTTCAACCTTAAACGTGAAACCTTAAACGTTCAACCTTAAACGTTCAACCTTAAACGTTAAACCTTAAACGTTCAACCTTAAACGTGAAACCTTAAACGTTCAACCTTAAACGTTCAACCTTAAACGTTCAACCTTAAACGTTCAAGCTTAACCGTTCAACCTTAAACGTTCAACCTTAAACGTTCAACCATAAACGTTCAACCTTAAACGTTCAACCTTAAACGTTCAACCTTAAACGTTAAAAATTAAACGTTCAACCTTAAACATTAAACCTTAAACGTTCAACCTTAAACGTTCAACCTTAAACGTTCAACCTTAAACGTTCAACCTTAAATGTTCAACCTTAAACGTTCAACCTTAAACGTTAAACCTTAAACGTTAAACCTTAAACGTTCAACCTTAAACGTGAAACCTTAAACGTTCAACCTTAAACGTTCAACTTTAAACGTTCAACATTAAACGTTCAACCTTAAACGTTCAACCTTAAACATTCAACCATAAACGTTCAACCTTAAACGTTAAACCTTAAACGTTCAGCCTTAAACGTGAAACCTTAAACGTGAAACCTATAACGTGAAACCTTAAACGTTAAACCTTAAACGTTAAACCTTAAACGTTCAACCTTAAACGTTCAAGCTTATACGTTCAAAATTAAACGTTCAACCATAAACGTTCAACCTTAAACGTTCAACCTTAAACGTTCAAGCTTAAACGTTCAACCTTAAACGTTCAACCTTAAACGTTCAACCATAAACGTTCAACCTTAAACGTTCAACCTTAAACGTTCAACCATAAACGTTCAACCTTAAACGTTCAACCTTAAACGTTCAACCTTAAACGTGCAACCTTAAATGTTCAACCTTAAACGTTCAACCTTAAACGTTCAACCTTAAACGTTCAACCTTAAACGTTCAACCTTAAACGTTCAACCTTAAACGTTCAACCTTAAACGTTCAACCTTAAACGTTCACTCTTAAATGTTCAACCTTAAACGTTCAACCTTAAACTTTCAACCTTAAACGTTCAACCTTAAACGTTCAACCTTAAACGTTCAACCTTAAACGTTCAACCTTAAACCTTCAACCTTAAACGTTCAACCTTAAACGTTCAACCTTAAACGTTCAAAATTAAACGTTCAACCTTAAACGTTAAACCTTAAACGTTCAACCTTAAACGTTCAACCTTAAACGTGAAACCTTAAACGTGAAACCTTAAACGTGAAACCTTAAGTGTTCAACCTTAAACGTTCAACCATAAACGTTCAACCTTAAACGTTCAACCTTAAACGTTCAACCTTAAACGTTCAACCTTAAACGTTCAACCATAAACGTTCAACCTTAAATGTTCAACCTTAAACGTTCAACCTTAAACGTTCAACCTTAAACGTTCAACCTTAAATGTTCAACCTTAAACGTTCAACCTTAAACGTTCAACCTTAAACGTTCAACCTTAAACGTTCAACCTTAAATGTTCAAAATTAAACGTTCAACCTTAAACGTTCAACCTTAAACGTTCAACCTTAAACGTTCAACCTTAAACGTTCAACCTTAAACGTTCAACCTTAAACGTTCAACCTTAAACGTTCAACTTTAAACGTTCAAAATTAAACGTTCAACCTTAAACGTACAACCTTAAACGTTCAACCTTAAATGTTCAACCTTAAACGTTCAACCTTAAACGTTCAACCTTAAACGTTCAACCTTAAACGTTCAACCTTAAACGTTCAACCTTAAAAACGTTCAACCTTAAACGTTCAACCTTAAACGTTCAACCTTAAACGTTCAACCTTAAACGTTCAACCTTAAACGTTCAACCTTAAACGTTCAACCTTAAACGTTCAACCTTAAACGTTAAAAATTAAACGTTCAACCTTAAACATTAAACCTTAAACGTTCAACCTTAAACGTTCAACCTTAAACGTTCAACCTTAAACGTTCAACCTTAAACGTTCAACCTTAAATGTTCAACCTTAAATGTTCAACCTTAAACGTTCAACCTTAAACGTTAAACCTTAAACGTTAAACCTTAAACGTTCAACCTTAAACGTGAAACCTTAAACGTTCAACCTTAAACGTTCAACTTTAAACGTTCAACATTAAACGTTCAACCTTAAACGTTCAACCTTAAACATTCAACCATAAACGTTCAACCTTAAACGTTAAACCTTAAACGTTCAGCCTTAAACGTGAAACCTTAAACGTGAAACCTATAACGTGAAACCTTAAACGTTAAACCTTAAACGTTAAACCTTAAACGTTCAACCTTAAACGTTCAAGCTTATACGTTCAAAATTAAACGTTCAACCTTAAACGTTCAACCTTAAACGTTCAACCTTAAAAGTTCAAGCTTAAACGTTCAACCTTAAACGTTCAACCTTAAACGTTCAACCATAAACGTTCAACCTTAAACGTTCAACCTTAAACGTTCAACCTTAAACGTTCAACCTTAAACGTTCAACCTTAAACGTTCAACCTTAAACGTTCAACCTTAAACGTTCAATCTTAAACGTTCAACCTTAAACGTTCAACCTTAAACGTTCAACCTTAAACGTTCAACCTTAAACGTTCAACCTTAAACGTTCAACCTTAAACGTTCAACCTTAAACGTTCAACCTTAAACGTTCAACCTTAAACGTTCAACCTTAAACGTTCAACCTTAAACGTTCAACCTTAAACGTTCAACCTTAAACGTTCAACCTTAAACGTTCAACCTTAAACGTTCAACCTTAAACGTTCAACCTTAAACGTTCAACCTTAAACGTTCAACCTTAAACGTTCAACCTTAAACGGTCAACCTTAAACGTGAAACCTTATACATGAAACCTTAAACGTTCAGCCTTAAACGTTCAACCTTAAACGTTCAATCTTAAACGTTCAGCCTTAAACGTTCAACCTTTTACGTTCAACCTTAAACGTTCAACCTTAAACGTTCACTCTTAAATGTTCAACCTTAAACGTTCAACCTTAAACTTTCAACCTTAAACGTTCAACCTTAAACGTTCAACCTTAAACGTTCAACCTTAAACGTTCAACCTTAAACCTTCAACCTTAAACGTTCAACCTTAAACGTTCAACCTTAAACGTTCAAAATTAAACGTTCAACCTTAAACGTTAA
The DNA here is from genome assembly GCA_036925085.1 of Brachycybe producta. Classification (NCBI taxonomy): domain Eukaryota; kingdom Metazoa; phylum Arthropoda; class Diplopoda; order Playtdesmida; family Andrognathidae; genus Brachycybe; species Brachycybe producta. The sequence continues at coordinate 75,682 of JAUPFP010000164.1, forward strand.
ACCTTAAACGTTCAACCTTAAACGTGAAACCTTAAACGTTCAACCTTAAACGTGAAACCTTAAACGTTCAACCTTAAACGTGAAACCTTAAGTGTTCAACCTTAAACGTTCAACCATAAACGTTCAACCTTAAACGTTCAACCTTAAACGTTCAACCTTAAACGTTCAACCTTAAACATTCAACCTTAAACGTTCAACCATAAACGTTCAACCTTAAACGTTCAACCTTAAACGTTCAACCTTAAACGTTCAACCTTAAACGTTCAACCTTAAATGTTCAACCTTAAATGTTCAACCTTAAACGTTCAACCTTAAATGTTCAACCTTAAACGTTCAACCTTAAACGTTCATCCTTAAACGTTCAAACTTAAACGTTCAACCTTAAACGTTCAACCTTAAACGTTCAACCTTAAACGTTCAACCTTAAACGTTCAACCGTAAACGTTCAACCTTAAACGTTCAACCTTAAACGTTCAACCTTAAAAGTTCAACCTTAAACGTTCAACCTTAAACGTTCAACCTTAAACGTTCAACTTTAAACGTTCAAAATTAAACGTTCAACCTTAAACGTACAACCTTAAACGTTCAACCTTAAACGTTCAACCTTAAACGTTCAACCTTAAACATTCAACCTTAAACGTTCAACCTTAAACGTTCAACCTTAAAAACGTTCAACCTTAAACGTTCAACCTTAAACGTTCAACCTTAAACGTTCAACCTTAAACGTTCAACCTTAAACGTTCAACCTTAAACGTTCAACCTTAAACGTTCAACCTTAAACGTTCAACCTTAAACGTTCAACCTTAAACGTTCAACCTTAAACGTTCAACCTTAAACGTTCAACCTTAAACGTTCAAAATTAAACGTTCAACCTTAAACATTAAACCTTAAACGTTCAACCTTAAACGTGAAACCTTAAACGTTCAACCTTAAACGTTCAACCTTAAACGTTCAACCTTAAACGTTCAACCTTAAATGTTCAACCTTAAACGTTCAACCTTAAACGTTAAACCTTAAACGTTAAACCTTAAACGTTCAACCTTAAACGTTCAACCTTAAACGTTCAACCTTAAACGTTCAACCTTAAACGTTCAACATTAAACGTTCAACCTTAAACGTGCAACCTTAAACATTCAACCATAAACGTTCAACCTTAAACGTTAAACCTTAAACGTTCAGCCTTAAACGTGAAACCTTAAACGTGAAACCTTAAACGTGAAACCTTAAACGTTAAACCTTAAACGTTAAACCTTAAACGTTCAACCTTAAACGTTCAAGCATAAACGTTCAAAATTAAACGTTCAACCATAAACGTTCAACCTTAAACGTTCAACCTTAAACGTTCAAGCTTAAACGTTCAACCTTAAACGTTCAACCTTAAACGTTCAACCATAAACGTTCAACCTTAAACGTTCAACCTTAAACGTTCAACCTTAAACGTGCAACCTTAAATGTTCAACCTTAAACGTTCAACCTTAAACGTTCAACCTTAAACGTTCAACCTTAAACGTTCAACCTTAAACGTTCAACCTTAAACGTTCAACCTTAAACGTTCAACCTTAAACGTTCACTCTTAAATGTTCAACCTTAAACGTTCAACCTTAAACTTTCAACCTTAAACGTTCAACCTTAAACGTTCAACCTTAAACGTTCAACCTTAAACGTTCAACCTTAAACCTTCAACCTTAAACGTTCAACCTTAAACGTTCAACCTTAAACGTTCAAAATTAAACGTTCAAAATTAAACGTTCAACCTTAAACGTTAAACCTTAAACGTTCAACCTTAAACGTTCAACCTTAAACGTGAAACCTTAAGTGTTCAACCTTAAACGTTCAACCATAAACGTTCAACCTTAAACGTTCAACCTTAAACGTTCAACCTTAAACGTTCAACCTTAAACGTTCAACCATAAACGTTCAACCTTAAACGTTCAACCTTAAACGTTCAACCTTAAACGTTCAACCTTAAATGTTCAACCTTAAATGTTCAACCTTAAACGTTCATCCTTAAACGTTCAACCTTAAACGTTCAACCTTAAACGTTCAACCTTAAACGTTCAACCTTAAACGTTCAACCTTAAACGTTCAACCTTAAACGTTCAACCTTAAACGTTCAACCTTAAACGTTCAACCTTAAACGTTCAACCTTAAACGTTCAACTTTAAACGTTCAAAATTAAACGTTCAACCTTAAACGTACAACCTTAAACGTTCAACCTTAAATGTTCAACCTTAAACGTTCAACCTTAAACGTTCAACCTTAAACGTTCAACCTTAAACGTTCAACCTTAAACGTTCAACCTTAAACGTTCAACCTTAAAAACGTTCAACCTTAAACGTTCAACCTTAAACGTTCAACCTTAAACGTTCAACCTTAAACGTTCAACCTTAAACGTTCAACCTTAAACGTTCAACCTTAAACGTTCAAAATTAAACGTTCAACCTTAAACATTAAACCTTAAACGTTCAACCTTAAACGTTCAACCTTAAACGTTCAACCTTAAACGTTCAACCTTAAACGTTCAACCTTAAACGTTCAACCTTAAATGTTCAACCTTAAACGTTCAACCTTAAACGTTCAACCTTAAACGTTAAACCTTAAACGTTCAACCTTAAACGTGAAACCTTAAACGTTCAACCTTAAACGTTCAACTTTAAACGTTCAACATTAAACGTTCAACCTTAAACGTTCAACCTTAAACATTCAACCATAAACGTTCAACCTTAAACGTTAAACCTTAAACGTTCAGCCTTAAACGTGAAACCTTAAACGTGAAACCTATAACGTGAAACCTTAAACGTTAAACCTTAAACGTTAAACCTTAAACGTTCAACCTTAAACGTTCAAGCTTATACGTTCAAAATTAAACGTTCAACCTTAAACGTTCAACCTTAAACGTTCAACCTTAAAAGTTCAAGCTTAAACGTTCAACCTTAAACGTTCAACCTTAAACGTTCAACCATAAACGTTCAACCTTAAACGTTCAACCTTAAACGTTCAACCTTAAACGTGCAACCTTAAATGTTCAACCTTAAACGTTCAACCTTAAACGTTCAACCTTAAATGTTCAACCTTAAACGTTCAACCTTAAACGTTCAACCTTAAACGTTCAACCTTAAACGTTCAACCTTAAACGTTCAACCTTAAACGTTCAACCTTAAACGTTCAACCTTAAACGTTCAACCTTAAACGTTCAACCATAAACGTTCAACCTTAAACGTTCAACCTTAAACGTTCAACCTTAAACGTTCAACCTTAAACGTTCAACCTTAAACGTTCAACCTTAAACATTCAACCTTAAACGTTCAACCTAAAATGTTCAACCTTAAACGTTCAACCTTAAACGTTCAACATTAAACGTTCAACCTTAAACGTTCAACCTTAAACGTTCAACCTTAAACGTTCAACCTTAAACGTTCAACCTTAAACGTTCAACCTTAAAAACGTTCAACCTTAAACGTTCAACCTTAAACGTTCAACCTTAAACGTTCAAGCTTAAACGTTCAACCTTAAACGTTCAACCTTAAACGTTCAACCTTAAACGTTCAACCTTAAACGTTCAACCTTAAACGTTCAACCTTAAACGTTCAACCTTAAACGTTCAACCTTAAACGTTCAACCTTAAACGTTCAAAATTAAACGTTCAACCTTAAACATTAAACCTTAAACGTTCAACCTTAAATGTGAAACCTTAAACGTTCAACCTTAAACGTTCAACCTTAAACGTTCAACCTTAAACGTTCAACCTTAAATGTTCAACCTTAAACGTTCAACCTTAAACGTTAAACCTTAAACGTTAAACCTTAAACGTTCAACCTTAAACGTGAAACCTTAAACGTTCAACCTTAAACGTTCAACCTTAAACGTTCAACATTAAACGTTCAACCTTAAACGTGCAACCTTAAACATTCAACCATAAACGTTCAACCTTAAACGTTAAACCTTAAACGTTCAGCCTTAAACGTGAAACCTTAAACGTGAAACCTTAAACGTGAAACCTTAAACGTTAAACCTTAAACGTTAAACCTTAAACGTACAACCTTAAACGTTCAAGCTTAAACGTTCAAAATTAAACGTTCAACCATAAACGTTCAACCTTAAACGTTCAACCTTAAACGTTCAACCTTAAACGTTCAACCATAAACGTTCAACCTTAAACGTTTAACCTTAAACGTTCAACCTTAAACGTTCAACCTTAAACGTTCAACCTTAAACGTTCAACCTTAAATGTTCAACCTTAAACGTTCATCCTTAAACGTTCAACCTTAAACGTTCAACCTTAAACGTTCAACCTTAAACGTTCAACCTTAAACGTTCAACCTTAAACGTTCAACCTTAAACGTTCAACCTTAAACGTTCAACCTTAAACGTTCAACCTTAAACGTTCAACCTTAAACGTTCAACCTTAAACGTTCAACCTTAAACGTTCAACCTTAAACGTTCAACCTTAAACGTTCAACCTTAAACGTTCAACTTTAAACGTTCAAAATTAAACGTTCAACCTTAAACGTACAACCTTAAACGTTCAACCTTAAACGTTCAACCTTAAACGTTCAACCTTAAACGTTCAACCTTAAACGTTCAACCTTAAACGTTCAACCTTAAACGTTCAACCTTAAACGTTCAACCTTAAAAACGTTCAACCTTAAACGTTCAACCTTAAACGTTCAACCTTAAACGTTCAACCTTAAACGTTCAACCTTAAACGTTCAACCTTAAACGTTCAACCTTAAACGTTCAACCTTAAACGTTCAACCTTAAACGTTCAACCTTAAACGTTCAACCTTAAACGTTCAAAATTAAACGTTCAACCTTAAACATTAAACCTTAAACGTTCAACCTTAAACGTTCAACCTTAAACGTTCAACCTTAAACGTTCAACCTTAAACGTTCAACCTTAAATGTTCAACCTTAAACGTTCAACCTTAAACGTTAAACCTTAAACGTTAAACCTTAAACGTTCAACCTTAAACGTGAAACCTTAAACGTTCAACCTTAAACGTTCAACTTTAAACGTTCAACATTAAACGTTCAACCTTAAACGTTCAACCTTAAACATTCAACCATAAACGTTCAACCTTAAATGTTAAACCTTAAACGTTCAGCCTTAAACGTGAAACCTTAAACGTGAAACCTATAACGTGAAACCTTAAACGTTAAACCTTAAACGTTAAACCTTAAACGTTCAACCTTAAACGTTCAAGCTTATACGTTCAAAATTAAACGTTCAACCTTAAACGTTCAACCTTAAACGTTCAACCTTAAAAGTTCAAGCTTAAACGTTCAACCTTAAACGTTCAACCTTAAACGTTCAACCATAAACGTTCAACCTTAAACGTTCAACCTTAAACGTTCAACCTTAAACGTGCAACCTTAAATGTTCAACCTTAAACGTTCAACCTTAAACGTTCAACCTTAAATGTTCAACCTTAAACGTTCAACCTTAAACGTTCAACCTTAAACGTTCAACCTTAAACGTTCAACCTTAAACGTTAAACCTTAAACGTTCAACCTTAAACGTTCAACCTTAAACGTTCAACCTTAAACGTTCAACCTTAAACGTTCAACCTTAAACGTTCAACCTTAAACGTTCAACCTTAAACGTTCAACCTTAAACGTTCAACCATAAACGTTCAACCTTAAACGTTCAACCTTAAACGTTCAACCTTAAACGTTCAACCTTAAACGTTCAACCTTAAACATTCAACCTTAAACGTTCAACCTAAAATGTTCAACCTTAAACGTTCAACCTTAAACGTTCAACATTAAACGTTCAACCTTAAACGTTCAACCTTAAACGTTCAACCTTAAACGTTCAACCTTAAACGTTCAACCTTAAACGTTCAACCTTAAACGTGAAACCTTAACTGTTAAACCTTAAACGTTCAACCTTAAACGTTCAACCTTAAACGTTCATCCTTAAACGTTCAACCTTAAAAATTCAACCATAAACGTTCAACCTTAAACGTTCAACCTTAAACGTTCAACCTTAAACGTTCAACCTTAAACGTTCAACCTTAAACGTTCAACCTTAAACGTTCAACCTAAAATGTTCAACCTTAAACGTTCAACCTTAAACATTCGACCTTAAACGTTCGACCTTAAACATTCGACCTTAAACGTTCGACCTTAAACGTTCAACCTTAAACGTTCAACCTTAAACGTTCAACCTTAAACATGAAACATTAAACATTAAACCTTAAACGTTAAACCTTAAACGTTAAACCTTAAACGTTCAACCTTAAATGTTCAACCTTAAACGTTCAAAATTAAACGTTCATCCTTAAACGTTCAACCTTAAACGTTCAACCTTAAACGTTCAACCTTAAACGTTCAACCTTAAACATTCAACCTTAAACGTTCAACCTAAAATGTTCAACCTTAAACGTTCAACCTTAAACGTTCAACATTAAACGTTCAACCTTAAATGTTCAACCTTAAACGTTCAACCTTAAACGTTCAACCTTAAACGTTCAACCTTAAACGTTCAACCTTAAACGTTCAACCTTAAACGTTCAACCTTAAACGTGAAACCTTAAACGTGAAACCTTAACTGTTAAACCTTAAACGTTCAACCTTAAACGTTCAACCTTAAACGTTCAACCTTAAACGTTCAACCTTAAAAATTCAACCATAAACGTTCAACCTTAAACGTTCAACCTTAAACGTTCAACCTAAAATGTTCAACCTTAAACGTTCAACCTTAAACGTTCGACCTTAAACGTTCGACCTTAAACGTTCGACCTTAAACGTTCGACCTTAAACGTTCAACCTTAAACGTTCAACCTTAAACGTTCAACCTTAAACGTGAAACATTAAACATTAAACCTTAAACGTTAAACCTTAAACGTTAAACCTTAAACGTTCAACCTTAAATGTTCAACCTTAAACGTTCAAAATTAAACGTTCATCCTTAAACGTTCAACCTTAAACGTTCAACCTTAAACGTTCAACCTTAACCGTTCAACCTTAAACGTTCAACCTTAAACGTGAAACCTTAAACGTTCAACCTTAAACGTTCAACCTTAAACGTTCAACCTTAAACGTTCAACCTTAAACGTTCAACCATAAATGTTCAACCATAAACGTTCAACCTTAAACGTTCAACCTTAAACGTTCAACCTTAAACGTTCAACCTGAAACGTTCAACCTTAAACATTCAACCTTAAACGTTCAACCTTAAACATTCAACCTTAAATGTGAAACCTTAAACGTTCAACCTTAAACGTTCAAAATTAAATGTTCAACCTTAAACGTTCAACCTTAAACGTTCAACCTTAAACGTTCAACCTTAAACGTTCAACCTTAAATGTTCAAAATTAAACGTTCACAATTAAACGTTCAACCTTAAACGTTCAACCTTAAACGTTCAACCTTAAACATTCAACCTTAAACGTTCAACCTTAAACGTTCAACCTTAAACGTTCAACCTTAAACGTTCAACCTTAAACGTTCAACCTTAAACGTTCAACCTTAAACGTTCAACCTTAAACGTTCAACCTTAAACGTTCAACCTTAAACGTTCAACCTTAAACGTTCAACCTTAAACGTTCAACCTTAAACGTTCAACCTTAAACGTTCAACCTTAAACGTTCAACCTTAAACGTTCAACCTAAAACGTTCAACCTTAAACGTTCAACCTTAAACGTTCAACATTAAACGTTCAACCTTAAACGTTCAACCTTAAACGTTCAACCTTAAACGTTCAACCTTAAACGTTCAACCTTAAACGTTCAACCTAAAATGTTCAACCTTAAACGTTCAACCTTAAACGTTCGACCTTAAACGTTCGACCTTAAACGTTCGACCTTAAACGTTCGACCTTAAACGTTCAACCTTAAACGTTCAACCTTAAACGTTCAACCTTAAACGTTCAACCTTAAACGTTCAACCTTAAACGTTCAACCTTAAACGTTCAACCTTAAACGTTCAACCTTAAACTTTCAACCTTAAACGTTCAACCATAAACGTTCAATCATAAACGTTCAACCTTAAACGTTCAACCTTAAACGTTCAACCTTAAACGTTCAACCTTAAACGTTCAACCTTAAACGTTCAACCTTAAACGTTCAACCTTAAACGTTCAACCTTAAACGTTAAACCTTAAACGTTAAACCTTAAACGTTCAACCTTAAATGTTCAACCTTAAACGTTCAAAATTAAACGTTCATCCTTAAACGTTCAACCTTAAACGTTCAACCTTAAACGTTCAACCTTAAACGTTCAACCTTAAACGTGAAACCTTAAACGTTCAACCTTAAACGTTCAACCTTAAACGTTCAACCTTAAACGTTCAACCATAAACGTTCAACCATAAACGTTCAACCTTAAACGTTCAACCTTAAACGTTCAACCATAAACGTTCAACCATAAACGTTCAACCTTAAACGTTCAACCTTAAACGTTCAACCTGAAACGTTCAACCTTAAACGTTCAACCTTAAACATTCAACCTTAAATGTGAAACCTTAAACGTTCAACCTTAAACGTTCAAAATTAAACGTTCAACCTTAAACGTACAACCTTAAACGTTCAACCTTAAACGTTCAACCTTAAACGTTCAACCTTAAACGTTCAACCTTAAACGTTCAACCTTAAACGTTCAACTTTAAACGTTCAAAATTAAACGTTCAACCTTAAACGTACAACCTTAAACGTTCAACCTTAAACGTTCAACCTTAAACGTTCAACCTTAAACGTTCAACCTTAAACGTTCAACCTTAAACGTTCAACCTTAAACGTTCAACCTTAAAAACGTTCAACCTTAAACGTTCAACCTTAAACGTTCAACCTTAAACGTTCAACCTTAAACGTTCAACCTTAAACGTTCAACCTTAAACGTTCAACCTTAAACATTCAACCTTAAACGTTCAACCTTAAACGTTCAACCTTAAACGTTCAACCTTAAACGTTCAACCTTAAACGTTCAACCTTAAACGTTCAACCTTAAACGTTCAAAATTAAACGTTCAACCTTAAACATTAAACCTTAAATGTTCAACCTTAAACGTGAAACCTTAAACGTTCAACCTTAAACGTTCAACCTTAAACGTTCAACCTTAAACGTTCAACCTTAAACGTTCAACCTTAAACGTTAAACCTTAAACGTTAAACCTTAAACGTTAAACCTTAAACGTTAAACCTTAAACGTTCAACCTTAAACGTTCAACCTTAAACTTTCAACCTTAAACGTGAAACCTTAAACGTTCAACCTTAAACGTTCAACCTTAAACCTTCAACCTTTAACGTTCAACCTTAAACGTTCAACCTTAAACGTTCAAAATTAAACGTTCAACCTTAAACGTTAAACCTTAAACGTTCAACCTTAAACGTGAAACCTTAAACGTTCAACCTTAAACGTGAAACCTTAAACGTTCAACCTTAAACGTGAAACCTTAAGTGTTCAACCTTAAACGTTCAACCATAAACGTTCAACCTTAAACGTTCAACCTTAAACGTTCAACGTTAAACGTTCAACCTTAAACGTTCAACCTTAAACGTTCAACCATAAACGTTCAACCTTAAACGTTCAACCTTAAACGTTCAACCTTAAACGTTCAACCTTAAATGTTCAACCTTAAACGTTCAACCTTAAACGTTCAACCTTAAACGTTCAACCTTAAACGTTCATCCTTAAACGTTCAACCTTAAACGTTCAACCTTAAACGTTCAACCTTAAACGTTCAACCTTAAACGTTCAACCTTAAACGTTCAACCTTAAACGTTCAACCTTAAACGTTCAACCTTAAACGTTCAACCTTAAACGTTCAACCTTAAACGTTCAACCTTAAACGTTCAACCTTAAACGTTCAACCTTAAACGTTCAACCTTAAACTTTCAACTTTAAACGTTCAAAATTAAACGTTCAACCTTAAACGTACAACCTTAAACGTTCAACCTTAAACGTTCAACCTTAAACGTTCAACCTTAAACGTTCAACCTTAAACGTTCAACCTTAAACGTTCAACCTTAAAAACGTTCAACCTTAAACGTTCAACCTTAAACGTTCAACCTTAAACGTTCAACCTTAAACGTTCAACCTTAAACGTTCAACCTTAAACGTTCAACCTTAAATGTTCAACCTTAAACGTTCAACCTTAAACGTTCAACCTTAAACGTTCAACCATAAACGTTCAACCTTAAACGTTCAACCTTAAACGTTCAACCTTAAACGTTCAACCTTAAACGTTCAACCTTAAACATTCAACCTTAAACGTTCAACCTAAAATGTTCAACCTTAAACGTACAACCTTAAACGTTCAACATTAAACGTTCAACCTTAAACGTTAAACCTTAAACGTTAAACCTTAAACGTTCAACCTTAAATGTTCAACCTTAAACGTTCAAAATTAAACGTTCATCCTTAAACGTTCAACCTTAAACGTTCAACCTTAAACGTTCAACCTTAAACGTTCAACCTTAAACGTGAAACCTTAAACGTTCAACCTTAAACGTTCAACCTTAAACGTTCAACCTTAAACGTTCAACCATAAACGTTCAACCATAAACGTTCAACCTTAAACGTTCAACCTTAAACGTTCAACCATAAACGTTCAACCATAAACGTTCAACCTTAAACGTTCAACCTTAAACGTTCAACCTGAAACGTTCAACCTTAAACGTTCAACCTTAAACATTCAACCTTAAATGTGAAACCTTAAACGTTCAACCTTAAACGTTCAAAATTAAATGTTCAACCTTAAACGTTCAACCTTAAACTTTCAACCTTAAACGTTCAACCTTAAATGTTCAACCTTAAACGTTCAAAATTAAACGTTCACAATTAAACGTTCAACCTTAAACATTCAACCTTAAACGTTCAACCTTAAACGTTCAACCTTAAACGTTCAACCTTAAACGTTCAACCTTAAACGTTCAACCTTAAACGTTCAACCTTAAACGTTCAACCTTAAACGTTCAACCTTAAAAGTTCAACCTTAAACGTTCAACCTTAAACGTTCAACCTTACACGTTCAAACTTAAACGTTCAACCTTAAACGTTCAACCTTAAACGTTCAACTTTAAACGTTCAAAATTAAATGTTTAACCTTAAACGTTCAACCTTAAACATTCAACCTTAAACGTTCAACCTTAAACGTTCAACCTTAAACGTTCAACCTTAAACGTTCAACCTTAAAAGTTCAACCTTAAACGTTCAACCTTAAACGTTCAACCTTAAACGTTCAATCTTAAACGTTCAGCCTTAAACGTTCAACCTTAAACGTTCAATCTTAAACGTTCAACCTTAAACGTTCAACCTTTTACGTTCAACCTTAAATGTTCAACCTTAAACGTTCACTCTTAAATGTTCAACCTTAAACGTTCAACCTTAAACTTTCAACCTTAAACGTTCAACCTTAAACGTTCAACCTTAAACGTTCAACCTTAAACGTTCAACCTTAAACCTTCAACCTTAAACGTTCAACCTTAAACGTTCAACCTTAAACGTTCAAAATTAAACGTTCAACCTTAAACGTTAAACCTTAAACGTTCAACCTTAAACGTGAAACCTTAAACGTTCAACCTTAAACGTTCAACCTTAAATGTTCAACCTTAAACATTCAACCATAAATGTTCAACCTTAAACGTTCAACCTTAAACGTTCAACCTTAAACGATGAACCTTAAATGTTCAACCTTAAACGTTCAACCTTAAACGTTCAACCTTAAACGTTCAATCTTAAACGTTCAACCTTAAACGAGAAACCTTAAACGTTCAACCTTAAACGTTCAACCTAAAACGTTCAACCTTAAACGATGAACCTTAAATGTTCAACCTTAAACGTTCAACCTTAAACGTTCAACCTTAAACGTTCAATCTTAAACGTTCAACCTTAAACGTTCAACCTTAAACGTTCAACCTTAAACGTTCAACCTTAAACGTTCAACCTTAAAACGTTCAACCTTAAACGTTCAAAATTAAACGTTCAACCTTAAACGTACAACCTTAAACGTTCAACCTTAAACGTTCAACCTTAAACGTTCAACCTTAAACGTTCAACCTTAAACGTTCAACCTTAAACGTTCAACTTTAAACGTTCAAAATTAAACGTTCAACCTTAAACGTACAACCTTAAACGTTCAACCTTAAACGTTCAACCTTAAACGTTCAACCTTAAACGTTCAACCTTAAACGTTCAACCTTAAACGTTCAACCTTAAACGTTCAACCTTAAACGTTCAACCTTAAACGTTCAACCTTAAACGTTCAACCTTAAACATTCAACCTTAAACGTTCAACCTTAAACGTTCAACCTTAAACGTTCAACCTTAAACGTTCAACCTTAAACGTTCAACCTTAAACGTTCAACCTTAAACGTTCAACCTTAAACGTTCAAAATTAAACGTTCAACCTTAAACATTAAACCTTAAATGTTCAACCTTAAACGTGAAACCTTAAACGTTCAACCTTAAACGTTCAACCTTAAACGTTCAACCTTAAACGTTCAACCTTAAACGTTCAACCTTAAACGTTAAACCTTAAACGTTAAACCTTAAACGTTAAACCTTAAACGTTAAACCTTAAACGTTCAACCTTAAACGTTCAACCTTAAACTTTCAACCTTAAACGTTCAACCTTAAACGTTCAACCTTAAACGTTCAACCTTAAACCTTCAACCTTTAACGTTCAACCTTAAACGTTCAACCTTAAACGTTCAAAATTAAACGTTCAACCTTAAACGTTAAACCTTAAACGTTCAACCTTAAACGTGAAACCTTAAACGTTCAACCTTAAACGTGAAACCTTAAACGTTCAACCTTAAACGTGAAACCTTAAGTGTTCAACCTTAAACGTTCAACCATAAACGTTCAACCTTAAACGTTCAACCTTAAACGTTCAACGTTAAATGTTCAACCTTAAACGTTCAACCTTAAACGTTCAACCATAAACGTTCAACCTTAAACGTTCAACCTTAAACGTTCAACCTTAAACGTTCAACCTTAAACGTTCAACCTTAAACGTTCAACCTTAAACGTTCAACCTTAAACGTTCAACCTTAAACGTTCATCCTTAAACGTTCAACCTTAAACGTTCAACCTTAAACGTTCAACCTTAAACGTTCAACCTTAAACGTTCAACCTTAAACGTTCAACCTTAAACGTTCAACCTTAAACGTTCAACCTTAAACGTTCAACCTTAAACGTTCAACCTTAAACGTTCAACCTTAAACGTTCAACCTTAAACGTTCAACCTTAAACTTTCAACTTTAAACGTTCAAAATTAAACGTTCAACCTTAAACGTACAACCTTAAACGTTCAACCTTAAACGTTCAACCTTAAACGTTCAACCTTAAACGTTCAACCTTAAACGTTCAACCTTAAACGTTCAACCTTAAAAACGTTCAACCTTAAACGTTCAACCTTAAACGTTCAACCTTAAACGTTCAACCTTAAACGTTCAACCTTAAACGTTCAACCTTAAACGTTCAACCTTAAATGTTCAACCTTAAACGTTCAACCTTAAACGTTCAACCTTAAACGTTCAACCATAAACGTTCAACCTTAAACGTTCAACCTTAAACGTTCAACCTTAAACGTTCAACCTTAAACGTTCAACCTTAAACATTCAACCTTAAACGTTCAACCTAAAATGTTCAACCTTAAACGTTCAACCTTAAACGTTCAACATTAAACGTTCAACCTTAAACGTTCAACCTTAAACGTTCAACCTTAAACGTTCAACCTTAAACGTTCAACCTTAAACGTTCAACCTTAAACGTGAAACCTTAAACGTGAAACCTTAACTGTTAAACCTTAAACGTTCAACCTTAAACGTTCAACCTTAAACATTCAACCTTAAACGTTCAACCTTAAAAATTCAACCATAAACGTTCAACCTTAAACGTTCAACCTTAAACGTTCAACCTTAAACGTTCAACCTTAAACGTTCAACCGTAAACGTTCAACCTTAAACGTTCAACCTTAAACGTTCAACCTTAAACGTTCAACCTTAAAAGTTCAACCTTAAACGTTCAACCTTAAACGTTCAACCTTACACGTTCAAACTTAAACGTTCAACCTTAAACGTTCAACCTTAAACGTTCAACTTTAAACGTTCAAAATTAAATGTTTAACCTTAAACGTTCAACCTTAAACATTCAACCTTAAACGTTCAACCTTAAACGTTCAACCTTAAACGTTCAACCTTAAACGTTCAACCTTAAAAGTTCAACCTTAAACGTTCAACCTTAAACGTTCAACCTTAAACGTTCAATCTTAAACGTTCAGCCTTAAACGTTCAACCTTAAACGTTCAATCTTAAACGTTCAACCTTAAACGTTCAACCTTTTACGTTCAACCTTAAATGTTCAACCTTAAACGTTCACTCTTAAATGTTCAACCTTAAACGTTCAACCTTAAACGTTCAACCTTAAACGTTCAACCTTAAACGTTCAACCTTAAACGTTCAACCTTAAACCTTCAACCTTAAACGTTCAACCTTAAACGTTCAACCTTAAACGTTCAAAATTAAACGTTCAACCTTAAACGTTAAACCTTAAACGTGAAACCTTAAACGTTCAACCTTAAACGTGAAACCTTAAACGTTCAACCTTAAACGTGAAACCTTAAGTGTTCAACCTTAAACGTTCAACCATAAACGTTCAACCTTAAACGTTCAACCTTAAACGTTCAACCTTAAACGTTCAACCTTAAACGTTCAACCTTAAACGTTCAACCATAAACGTTCAACCTTAAACGTTCAACCTTAAACGTTCAACCTTAAACGTTCAACCTTAAACGTTCAACCTTAAACGTTCAACCTTAAACGTTCAACCTTAAACGTTCAACCTTAAACGTTCAACCTTAAACGTTCAACCTTAAACGTTCAACCTTAAACGTTCAACCTTAAACGTTCAATCTTAAACGTTCAGCCTTAAACGTTCAACCTTAAACGTTCAATCTTAAACGTTCAACCTTAAACGTTCAACCTTTTACGTTCAACCTTAAATGTTCAACCTTAAACGTTCACTCTTAAATGTTCAACCTTAAACGTTCAACCTTAAACGTTCAACCTTAAACGTTCAACCTTAAACGTTCAACCTTAAACGTTCAACCTTAAACCTTCAACCTTAAACGTTCAACCTTAAATGTTCAACCTTAAACGTTCAAAATTAAACGTTCAACCTTAAACGTTAAACCTTAAACGTGAAACCTTAAACGTTCAACCTTAAACGTGAAACCTTAAACGTTCAACCTTAAACGTGAAACCTTAAGTGTTCAACCTTAAACGTTCAACCATAAACGTTCAACCTTAAACGTTCAACCTTAAACGTTCAACCTTAAACGTTCAACCTTAAACGTTCAACCTTAAACGTTCAACCATAAACGTTCAACCTTAAACGTTCAACCTTAAACGTTCAACCTTAAACGTTCAACCTTAAACGTTCAACCTTAAACGTTCAACCTTAAACGTTCAACCTTAAACGTTCAACCTTAAACGTTCAACCTTAAACGTTCAACCTTAAACGTTCAACCTTAAACGTTCAACCTTAAACGTTCAACCTTAAACGTTCATCCTTAAACGTTCAACCTTAAACGTTCAACCTTAAACGTTCAACCTTAAACGTTCAACCTTAAACGTTCAACCTTAAACGTTCAACCTTAAACGTTCAACCTTAAACGTTCAACCTTAAACGTTCAACCTTAAATGTTCAACTTTAAACGTTCAAAATTAAACGTTCAACCTTAAACGTACAACCTTAAACGTTCAACCTTAAACGTTCAACCTTAAACGTTCAACCTTAAACGTTCAACCTTAAACGTTCAACCTTAAACGTTCAACCTTAAACGTTCAACCTTAAAAACGTTCAACCTTAAACGTTCAACCTTAAACGTTCAACCTTAAACGTTCAACCTTAAACGTTCAACCTTAAACGTTCAACCTTAAACGTTCAACCTTAAACGTTCAACCTTAAACGTTCAACCTTAAACGTTCAACCTTAAACGTTCAACCTTAAACGTTCAACCTTAAACGTTCAACCTTAAACGTTCAACCTTAAACGTGAAACCTTAAACGTTCAACCTTAAACGTTCAACCTTAAACGTTCAACCTTAAACGTTCAACCTTAAACGTTCAACCTTAAACGTTAAACCTTAAACGTTAAACCTTAAACGTTAAACCTTAAACGTTAAACCTTAAACGTTCAACCTTAAACGTTCAACCTTAAACGTTCAACCTTAAACGTTCAACCTTAAACGTTCAACCTTAAACGTTCAACCTTAAACGTTCAACCTTAAACGTTCAACCTTAAACGTTCAACCTTAAACGTTCAACCTTAAACGTTCAACTTTAAACGTTCAAAATTAAACGTTCAACCTTAAACGTACAACCTTAAACGTTCAACCTTAAACGTTCAACCTTAAACGTTCAACCTTAAACGTTCAACCTTAAACGTTCAACCTTAAACGTTCAACCTTAAAAACGTTCAACCTTAAACGTTCAACCTTAAACGTTCAACCTTAAACGTTCAACCTTAAACGTTCAACCTTAAACGTTCAACCTTAAACGTTCAACCTTAAACGTTCAACCTTAAACGTTCAACCTTAAACGTTCAACCATAAACGTTCAACCTTAAACGTTCAACCTTAAACGTTCAACCTTAAACGTTCAACCTTAAACGTTCAACCTTAAACGTTCAACCTTAAACATTCAACCTTAAACGTTCAACCTAAAATGTTCAACCTTAAACGTTCAACCTTAAACGTTCAACATTAAACGTTCAACCTTAAACGTTCAACCTTAAACGTTCAACCTTAAACGTTCAACCTTAAACGTTCAACCTTAAACGTTCAACCTTAAACGTTCAACCTTAAACGTTCAACCTTAAACGTTCAACCTTAAACGTGAAACCTTAACTGTTAAACCTTAAACGTTCAACCTTAAACGTTCAACCTTAAACATTCAACCTTAAACGTTCAACCTTAAAAATTCAACCATAAACGTTCAACCTTAAACGTTCAACCTTAAACGTTCAACCTTAAACGTTCAACCTTAAACGTTCAACCTAAAATGTTCAACCTTAAACGTTCAACCTTAAACGTTCGACCTTAAACGTTCGACCTTAAACGTTCGACCTTAAACGTTCGACCTTAAACGTTCAACCTTAAACGTTCAACCTTAAACGTTCAACCTTAAACGTGAAACCTTAAACGTTCAACCTTAAACGTTCAACCTTAAACGTTCAACCTTAAACGTTCAACCTTAAACGTTCAACCATAAACGTTCAACCATAAACGTTCAACCTTAAACGTTCAACCTTAAACGTTCAACCTTAAACGTTCAACCTTAAACGTTCAACCTTAAACGTTCAACCTTAAACGTTCAACCTTAAACGTTCAACCTTAAACGTTCAACCTTAAACGTTAAACCTTAAACGTTCAACCTTAAATGTTCAACCTTAAACGTTCAAAATTAAACGTTCATCCTTAAACGTTCAACCTTAAACGTTCAACCTTAAACGTGAAACCTTAAACGTGAAACCTTAAACGTTCAACCTTAAACGTTCAACCTTAAACGTTCAACCTTAAACGTTCAACCATAAACGTTCAACCATAAACGTTCAACCTTAAACGTTCAACCTTAAACGTTCAACCTTAAACGTTCAACCTGAAACGTTCAACCTTAAACGTTCAACCTTAAACGTTCAACCTTAAACATTCAACCTTAAATGTGAAACCTTAAACGTTCAAAATTAAATGTTCAACCTTAAACGTTCAACCTTAAACTTTCAACCTTAAACGTTCAACCTTAAATGTTCAACCTTAAACGTTCAAAATTAAACGTTCACAATTAAACGTTCAACCTTAAACATTCAACCTTAAACGTTCAACCTTAAACGTTCAACCTTAAACGTTCAACCTTAAACGTTCAACCTTAAACGTTCAACCTTAAACGTTCAACCTTAAACGTTCAACCTTAAATGTTCAACCTTAAAAGTTCAACCTTAAACGTTCAACCTTAAACGTTCAACCTTACACGTTCAAACTTAAACGTTCAACCTTAAACGTTCAACCTTAAACGTTCAACTTTAAACGTTCAAAATTAAATGTTTAACCTTAAACGTACAACCTTTAACGTTCAACCTTAAACGTTCAACCTTAAACGTTCAACCTTAAACGTTCAACCTTAAACGTTCAACCTTAAACGTTCAACCTTAAACGTTCAACCTTAAACGTTCAACCTTAAAAACGTTCAACCTTAAACGTTCAACCTTAAACGTTCAACCTTAAACGTTCAACCTTAAACGTTCAACCTTAAACGTTCAACCTTAAACATTCAACCTTAAACGTTCAACCTTAAACGTTCAACCTTAAACGTTCAACCATAAACGTTCAACCTTAAACGTTCAACCTTAAACGTTCAACCTTAAACGTTCAACCTTAAACGTTCAACCTTAAACATTCAACCTTAAACGTTCAACCTAAAATGTTCAACCTTAAACGTTCAACCTTAAACGTTCAACATTAAACGTTCAACCTTAAACGTTCAACCTTAAACGTTCAACCTTAAACATTCAACCTTAAATGTGAAACCTTAAACGTTCAAAATTAAATGTTCAACCTTAAACGTTCAACCTTAAACTTTCAACCTTAAACGTTCAACCTTAAATGTTCAACCTTAAACGTTCAAAATTAAACGTTCACAATTAAACGTTCAACCTTAAACATTCAACCTTAAGTTCACCTTCAAATTCAACTTCAATTTCAACTTCAATTTCAACTTCAATTTCATCTCCAATTTCAACTTCAATTTCAACTTCAATTTCAAATTCAAATTCAACTTCAATTTCAACTTCATTTTCAACTTCAATTTAAACTTCAATTTCAACTTCAATTTCAACTTTAATTTCAACTTCAATTTCAACTTCAATTTCAACTTCAATTTCAACTTCAATTTCAACTCCAATTTCAACTTCAATTTCAACTTCAATTTCAACTTCAATTTCAAATTCAATTTCAACTTCAGTTTCAACTTTAATTTCAACTTCAATTTCAACTTCAACTTCAATTTCAACTTGAATTTCAATTTCAATTTCAACTTCAATTTCAACTTCAATTTCAACTTCAATTTCAACTTCAATTTCAACTTCAATTTCAAATTCAATTTTAAGATCAATTTCAACTTCAATTTCAACTTGAAATTTCAACTTCAATTTCAACTTCAATTTCAACTTCAATTTTAACATCAATTTCAACTTCAATTTCAACTTGAAATTCAACTTCAATTTCAAATTCAAATTCAACTTCAATTTCAACTTCAATTTCAACTTCATTTTCAACTTCAATTTTAACTTCAATTTCAATTTCAATTTCAACTTCAATTTCAACTTCAATTTTAACATCAATTTCAACTTCAATTTCAACTTCAATTTCAACTTCAACTTCACTTTCAAGTTCACCTTCAAATTCAACTTCAATTTCAACTTCAATTTCAACTTCAATTTCATCTCCAATTTCAACTTCAATTTCAACTTCAATTTCAAATTCAAATTCAACTTCAATTTCAACTTCATTTTCAACTTCAATTTAAACTTCAATTTCAACTTCAATTTCAACTTTAATTTCAACTTCAATTTCAACTTCAATTTCAACTTCAATTTCAACTTCAATTTCAACTCCAATTTCAACTTCAATTTCAACTTCAATTTCAAATTCAATTTCAACTTCAATTTCAACTTCAATTTCAAATTCAATTTCAACTTCAATTTTAACTTCAATTTCAACTTCAATTTCAACTTCAATTTCAACTTCAATTTCAACTTCAATTTTGACTTCAATTTTAATTTCAATTTCAACTTCAACTTCAATTTCAACTTCAATTTCAACTTCAATTTCAACTTCAATTTCAACTCCAATTTCAACTTCAATTTCAACTTCAATTTCAACTTCAATTTCAACTTAAATTTCAAATTCAATTTCAACTTCAATTTTAACTTCAATTTCAATTTCAATTTCAACTTCAATTTCAACTTCAATTTCAACTTCAATTTCAACTTCAATTTCAACTCCAATTTCAACTTCAATTTCAACTTCAATTTCAACTTCAATTTCAACTTCAAATTCAACTTCAATTTCAATTTCAATTTCAACTTCAATTTCAACTTCAATTTCAACTTCAATTTCAACTTCATTTTCAACTTCAATTTTAACATCAATTTCAACTTCAATTTCAACTTCAATTTCAACTTCAATTTCAACTTCAATTTCAACTTCAATTTCAACTTAATTTTAACTTCAATTTCAACTTCAATTTCAACTTCAATTTCAACTTCAATTTCAACTTAAATTTCAACTTAAATTTCAACTTCAGTTTCAACTTCAATTTCAACTTCAATTTCAAGTTCAACTTCAATTTCAACTTCAATTTCAATTTCAATTTCAACTTCAATTTCAACTTCAATTTCAACTTCAATTTCAACTCCAATTTCAACTTCAATTTCAACTTCAATTTCAACTTCAATTTCAACTTCAATTTCAAATTCAATTTCAACTTCAATTTTAACTTCAATTTCAATTTCAATTTCAACTTCAATTTCAACTTCAATTTCAACTTCAATTTCAACTTCAATTTCAACTCCAATATCAACTTCAATTTCAACTTCAATTTCAACTTCAATTTCAACTTCAAATTCAACTTCAATTTCAATTTCAATTTCAACTTCAATTTCAACTTCAATTTCAACTTCAATTTCAACTTCAATTTCAACTTCAATTTCAACTTCAATTTTAACATCAATTTCAACTTCAATTTCAACTTCAATTTCAACTTCAATTTCAACTTCAATTTCAACTTCAATTTCAACTTAATTTTAACTTCAATTTCAACTTCAATTTCAACTTCAATTTCAACTTCAATTTCAACTTAAATTTCAACTTAAATTTCAACTTCAGTTTCAACTTCAATTTCAACTTCAATTTCAAGTTCAACTTCAATTTCAACTTCAATTTCAATTTCAATTTCAACTTCAATTTCAACTTCAATTTCAACTTCAATTTCAACTTCAACTTCAACTTCAATTTCAACTCCAATATCAACTTCAATTTCAACTTCAATTTCAACTTCAATTTCAACTTCAATTTCAACTTCAATTTCAACTTCAGTTTCAACTTCAATTTCAACTTCAATTTCAATTTCAACTTCAATTTCAACTTCAATTTCAATTTCAATTTCAACTTCAATTTCAACTTCAATTTCAACTTCAATTTCAACTTCAATTTCAACTCCAATTTCAACTTCAATTTCAACTTCAATTTCAACTTCAATTTCAACTTCAATTTCAACTTCAATTTCAACTTCAATTTCAATTTCAATTTCAACTTCAATTTCAACTTCAATTTCAACTTCAATTTCAACTTCAATTTCAACTTCAATTTCAACTTCAATTTCAACTTCAATTTTAACATCAATTTCAACTTCAATTTCAACTTCAATTTCAACTTCAATTTCAACTTCAATTTCAACTTCAATTTCAACTTCAATTTCAACTTAAATTTCAACTTAAATTTCAACTTCAGTTTCAACTTCAATTTCAACTTCAATTTCAAGTTCAACTTCAATTTCAACTTCAATTTCAATTTCAATTTCAACTTCAATTTCAACTTCAATTTCAACTTCAATTTCAACTTCAACTTCAACTTCAATTTCAACTCCAATATCAACTTCAATTTCAACTTCAATTTCAACTTCAATTTCAACTTCAATTTCAACTTCAATTTCAACTTCAGTTTCAACTTCAATTTCAACTTCAATTTCAATTTCAACTTCAATTTCAACTTCAATTTCAATTTCAATTTCAACTTCAATTTCAACTTCAATTTCAACTTCAATTTCAACTTCAATTTCAACTCCAATTTCAACTTCAATTTCAACTTCAATTTCAACTTCAATTTCAACTTCAATTTCAACTTCAATTTCAACTTCAATTTCAATTTCAATTTCAACTTCAATTTCAACTTCAATTTCAACTTCAATTTCAACTTCAATTTCAACTTCAATTTCAACTTCAATTTCAACTTCAATTTTAACATCAATTTCAACTTCAATTTCAACTTCAATTTCAACTTCAATTTCAACTTCAATTTCAACTTCAATTTCAACTTAATTTTAACTTCAATTTCAACTTCAATTTCAACTTCAATTTCAACTTAAATTTCAACTTCAGTTTCAACTTCAATTTCAACTTCAATTTCAAGTTCAACTTCAATTTCAACTTCAATTTCAATTTCAATTTCAACTTCAATTTCAACTTCAATTTCAACTTCAATTTCAACTTCAATTTCAACTCCAATTTCAACTTCAATTTCAACTTCAA
Organism: Brachycybe producta; assembly: GCA_036925085.1. Classification (NCBI taxonomy): domain Eukaryota; kingdom Metazoa; phylum Arthropoda; class Diplopoda; order Playtdesmida; family Andrognathidae; genus Brachycybe; species Brachycybe producta. Next base: position 97,992 of record JAUPFP010000164.1, read on the forward strand.
TTTCGACTTCAATTTTAATTTCAATTTCAACTTCAATTTCAACTTCAATTTCAACTTCAATTTCAACTTCAATTTCAACTTCAATTTCAACTTCAATTTCAACTTCAATTTCAACTTCAATTTCAATTTCAATTTTAATTTCAATTTCAACTTCAATTTCAACTTCAATTTCAAATTCAATTTCAACTTCAATTTTAACTTCAATTTCAACTTCAATTTCAACTTCAATTTCAACTTCAATTTCAACTTCAATTTTGACTTCAATTTTAATTTCAATTTCAACTTCAACTTCAATTTCAACTTCAATTTCAACTTCAATTTCAACTTCAATTTCAACTCCAATTTCAACTTCAATTTCAACTTCAATTTCAACTTCAATTTCAACTTCAATTTCAAATTCAATTTCAACTTCAATTTTAACTTCAATTTCAATTTCAATTTCAACTTCAATTTCAACTTCAATTTCAACTTCAATTTCAACTTCAATTTCAACTCCAATTTCAACTTCAATTTCAACTTCAATTTCAACTTCAATTTCAACTTCAAATTCAACTTCAATTTCAATTTCAATTTCAACTTCAATTTCAACTTCAATTTCAACTTCAATTTCAACTTCAATTTCAACTTCAATTTCAACTTCAATTTTAACATCAATTTCAACTTCAATTTCAACTTCAATTTCAACTTCAATTTCAACTTCAATTTCAACTTAATTTTAACTTCAATTTCAACTTAAATTTCAACTTCAATTTCAACTTCAATTTCAACTTAAATTTCAACTTAAATTTCAACTTCAGTTTCAACTTCAATTTCAACTTCAATTTCAAGTTCAACTTCAATTTCAACTTCAATTTCAATTTCAATTTCAACTTCAATTTCAACTTCAATTTCAACTTCAATTTCAACTTCAACTTCAACTTCAATTTCAACTCCAATATCAACTTCAATTTCAACTTAAATTTCAACTTCAATTTCAACTTCAATTTCAACTTCAATTTCAACTTCAGTTTCAACTTCAATTTCAACTTCAATTTCAATTTCAACTTCAATTTCAACTTCAATTTCAATTTCAATTTCAACTTCAATTTCAACTTCAATTTCAACTTCAATTTCAACTTCAATTTCAACTCCAATTTCAACTTCAATTTCAACTTCAATTTCAACTTCAATTTCAACTTCAATTTCAACTTCAATTTCAACTTCAATTTCAATTTCAATTTCAACTTCAATTTCAACTTCAATTTCAACTTCAATTTCAACTTCAATTTCAACTTCAATTTCAACTTCAATTTCAACTTCAATTTTAACATCAATTTCAACTTCAATTTCAACTTCAATTTCAACTTCAATTTCAACTTCAATTTCAACTTCAATTTCAACTTAATTTTAACTTCAATTTCAACTTCAATTTCAACTTCAATTTCAACTTAAATTTCAACTTCAGTTTCAACTTCAATTTCAACTTCAATTTCAAGTTCAACTTCAATTTCAACTTCAATTTCAATTTCAATTTCAACTTCAATTTCAACTTCAATTTCAACTTCAATTTCAACTTCAATTTCAACTCCAATTTCAACTTCAATTTCAACTTCAATTTCGACTTCAGTTTTAATTTCAATTTCAACTTCAATTTCAACTTCAATTTCAACTTCAATTTCAACTTCAATTTCAACTTCAATTTCAACTTCAATTTCAACTTCAATTTCAACTTCAATTTCAACTTCAATTTCAACTTCAATTTCAACTTAATTTTAACTTCAATTTCAACTTCAATTTCAACTTCAATTTCAACTTAAATTTCAACTTCAGTTTCAACTTCAATTTCAACTTCAATTTCAACTTTAATTTCAACTTCAATTTCAACTTCAATTTTAACTTTCAATTTCAATTTCAATTTCAACTTCAATTTCAACTTCAATTTTAACTTTCAATTTCAACTTCAATTTCAACTTCAATTTCAACTTCAATTTCAACTTCAATTTCAACTTCAATTTTAACATCAATTTCAACTGCAATTTCAACTTCAATTTCAACTTCAACTTCACTTTCAAGTTCACCTTCAAATTCAACTTCAATTTCAACTTCAATTTCAACTTCAATTTCACCTCCAATTTCAACTTCAATTTCAACTTCAATTTCAAATTCAAATTCAACTTCAATTTCAACTTCATTTTCAACTTCAATTTTAACTTCAATTTCAACTTCAATTTCAACTTTAATTTCAACTTCAATTTCAACTTCAATTTCAACTTCAATTTCAACTCCAATTTCAACTTCAATTTCAACTTCAATTTCAAATTCAATTTCAACTTCAATTTCAACTTCAATTTCAACTTCATTTTCAACTTCAATTTTAACTTCAATTTCAACTTCAATTTCAACTTCAATTTCAACTTCAATTTCAACTTCAATTTTGACTTCAATTTTAATTTCAATTTCAACTTCAACTTCAATTTCAACTTCAATTTCAACTTCAATTTCAACTTCAATTTCAACTCCAATTTCAACTTCAATTTCAACTTCAATTTCAACTTCAATTTCAACTTCAATTTCAAATTCAATTTCAACTTCAGTTTCAACTTTAATTTCAACTTCAATTTCAACTTCAACTTCAATTTCAACTTGAATTTCAATTTCAATTTCAACTTCAATTTCAACTTCAATTTCAACTTCAATTTCAAATTCAATTTTAAGATCAATTTCAACTTCAATTTCAACTTGAAATTTCAACTTCAATTTCAACTTCAATTTCAACTTCAATTTTAACATCAATTTCAACTTCAATTTCAACTTGAAATTCAACTTCAATTTCAAATTCAAATTCAACTTCAATTTCAACTTCAATTTCAACTTCATTTTCAACTTCAATTTTAACTTCAATTTCAACTTCAATTTCAACTTCAATTTCAACTTCAATTTTAACATCAATTTCAACTTCAATTTCAACTTGAAATTTAACTTCAATTTTAACTTTAATTTCAACTTCAACTTCAATTTCAACTTCAATTTCAACTTCAACTTCACTTTCAAGTTCACCTTCAAATTCAACTTCAGTTTCAACTTCAATTTCAACTTCAATTTCAACTTTAATTTCAACTTCAATTTCAACTTCAATTTTAACTTTCAATTTCAACTTCAATTTCAACTTCAATTTCAACTTCAATTTTAACTTTCAATTTCAACTTCAATTTCAACTTCAATTTCAACTTCAATTTCAACTTCAATTTCAACTTCAATTTTAACATCAATTTCAACTTCAATTTCAACTTCAATTTCAACTTCAACTTCACTTTCAAGTTCACCTTCAAATTCAACTTCAATTTCAACTTCAATTTCAACTTCAATTTCATCTCCAATTTCAACTTCAATTTCAACTTCAATTTCAAATTCAAATTCAACTTCAATTTCAACTTCATTTTCAACTTCAATTTAAACTTCAATTTCAACTTCAATTTCAACTTTAATTTCAACTTCAATTTCAACTTCAATTTCAACTTCAATTTCAACTCCAATTTCAACTTCAATTTCAACTTCAATTTCAAATTCAATTTCAACTTCAATTTCAACTTCAATTTCAAATTCAATTTCAACTTCAATTTTAACTTCAATTTCAACTTCAATTTCAACTTCAATTTCAACTTCAATTTCAACTTCAATTTTGACTTCAATTTTAATTTCAATTTCAACTTCAACTTCAATTTCAACTTCAATTTCAACTTCAATTTCAACTTCAATTTCAACTCCAATTTCAACTTCAATTTCAACTTCAATTTCAACTTCAATTTCAACTTCAATTTCAAATTCAATTTCAACTTCAATTTTAACTTCAATTTCAATTTCAATTTCAACTTCAATTTCAACTTCAATTTCAACTTCAATTTCAACTTCAATTTCAACTCCAATTTCAACTTCAATTTCAACTTCAATTTCAACTTCAATTTCAACTTCAAATTCAACTTCAATTTCAATTTCAATTTCAACTTCAATTTCAACTTCAATTTCAACTTCAATTTCAACTTCAATTTCAACTTCAATTTCAACTTCAATTTCAACTTCAATTTTAACATCAATTTCAACTTCAATTTCAACTTCAATTTCAACTTCAATTTCAACTTCAATTTCAACTTAATTTTAACTTCAATTTCAACTTCAATTTCAACTTCAATTTCAACTTCAATTTCAACTTAAATTTCAACTTAAATTTCAACTTCAGTTTCAACTTCAATTTCAACTTCAATTTCAAGTTCAACTTTAATTTCAACTTCAATTTCAATTTCAATTTCAACTTCAATTTCAACTTCAATTTCAACTTCAATTTCAACTTCAACTTCAACTTCAATTTCAACTCCAATATCAACTTCAATTTCAACTTCAATTTCAACTTCAATTTCAACTTCAATTTCAACTTAAATTTCAACTTCAGTTTCAACTTCAATTTCAACTTCAATTTCAATTTCAACTTCAATTTCAACTTCAATTTCAATTTCAATTTCAACTTCAATTTCAACTTCAATTTCAACTTCAATTTCAACTTCAATTTCAACTCCAATTTCAACTTCAATTTCAACTTCAATTTCAACTTCAATTTCAACTTCAATTTCAACTTCAATTTCAACTTCAATTTCAATTTCAATTTCAACTTCAATTTCAACTTCAATTTCAACTTCAATTTCAACTTCAATTTCAACTTCAATTTCAACTTCAATTTTAACATCAATTTCAACTTCAATTTCAACTTCAATTTCAACTTCAATTTCAACTTCAATTTCAACTTCAATTTCAACTTAATTTTAACTTCAATTTCAACTTCAATTTCAACTTCAATTTCAACTTCAATTTCAACTTCAGTTTCAACTTCAATTTCAACTTCAATTTCAAGTTCAACTTCAATTTCAACTTCAATTTCAATTTCAATTTCAACTTCAATTTCAACTTCAATTTCAACTTCAATTTCAACTTGAAATTCAACTTCAATTTCAAATTCAAATTCAACTTCAATTTCAACTTCAATTTCAACTTCATTTTCAACTTCAATTTTAACTTCAATTTCAACTTCAATTTCAACTTCAATTTCAACTTCAATTTTAACATCAATTTCAACTTCAATTTCAACTTGAAATTTAACTTCAATTTTAAATTTAATTTCAACTTCAACTTCAATTTCAACTTCAATTTCAACTTCAACTTCACTTTCAAGTTCACCTGCAAATTCAAGTTCAGTTTCAACTTCAATTTCAACTTCAATTTCAACTTTAATTTCAACTTCAATTTCAACTTCAATTTTAACTTTCAATTTCAACTTCAATTTCAACTTCAATTTCAACTTCAATTTTAACTTTCAATTTCAACTTCAATTTCAACTTCAATTTCAACTTCAATTTCAACTTCAATTTCAACTTCAATTTTAACATCAATTTCAACTTCAATTTCAACTTCAATTTCAACTTCAACTTCACTTTCAAGTTCACCTTCAAATTCAACTTCAATTTCAACTTCAATTTCAACTTCAATTTCATCTCCAATTTCAACTTCAATTTCAACTTCAATTTCAAATTCAAATTCAACTTCAATTTCAACTTCATTTTCAACTTCAATTTAAACTTCAATTTCAACTTCAATTTCAACTTTAATTTCAACTTCAATTTCAACTTCAATTTCAACTTCAATTTCAACTCCAATTTCAACTTCAATTTCAACTTCAATTTCAAATTCAATTTCAACTTCAATTTCAACTTCAATTTCAACTTCAATTTCAAATTCAATTTCAACTTCAATTTTAACTTCAATTTCAACTTCAATTTCAACTTCAATTTCAACTTCAATTTCAACTTCAATTTTGACTTCAATTTTAATTTCAATTTCAACTTCAACTTCAATTTCAACTTCAATTTCAACTTCAATTTCAACTTCAATTTCAACTCCAATTTCAACTTCAATTTCAACTTCAATTTCAACTTCAATTTCAACTTCAATTTCAAATTCAATTTCAACTTCAATTTTAACTTCAATTTCAATTTCAATTTCAACTTCAATTTCAACTTCAATTTCAACTTCAATTTCAACTTCAATTTCAACTCCAATTTCAACTTCAATTTCAACTTCAATTTCAACTTCAATTTCAACTTCAAATTCAACTTCAATTTCAATTTCAATTTCAACTTCAATTTCAACTTCAATTTCAACTTCAATTTCAACTTCAATTTCAACTTCAATTTCAACTTCAATTTCAACTTCAATTTTAACATCAATTTCAACTTCAATTTCAACTTCAATTTCAACTTCAATTTCAACTTCAATTTCAACTTCAATTTCAACTTAATTTTAACTTCAATTTCAATTTCAATTTCAACTTCAATTTCAACTTCAATTTCAACTTCAATTTCAACTTCAACTTCAACTTCAATTTCAACTCCAATATCAACTTCAATTTCAACTTCAATTTCAACTTCAATTTCAACTTAAATTTCAACTTAAATTTCAACTTCAGTTTCAACTTCAATTTCAACTTCAATTTCAATTTCAACTTCAATTTCAACTTCAATTTCAATTTCAATTTCAACTTCAATTTCAACTTCAATTTCAACTTCAATTTCAACTTCAATTTCAACTCCAATTTCAACTTCAATTTCAACTTCAATTTCAACTTCAATTTCAACTTCAATTTCAACTTCAATTTCAACTTCAATTTCAATTTCAATTTCAACTTCAATTTCAACTTCAATTTCAACTTCAATTTCAACTTCAATTTCAACTTCAATTTCAACTTCAATTTTAACATCAATTTCAACTTCAATTTCAACTTCAATTTCAACTTCAATTTCAACTTCAATTTCAACTTCAATTTCAACTTAATTTTAACTTCAATTTCAACTTCAATTTCAACTTCAATTTCAACTTCAATTTCAACTTCAGTTTCAACTTCAATTTCAACTTCAATTTCAAGTTCAACTTCAATTTCAACTTCAATTTTAATTTCAATTTCAACTTCAATTTCAACTTCAATTTCAACTTCAATTTCAACTTCAATTTCAACTCCAATTTCAACTTCAATTTCAACTTCAATTTCGACTTCAATTTTAATTTCAATTTCAACTTCAATTTCAACTTCAATTTCAACTTCAATTTCAACTTCAATTTCAACTTCAATTTCAACTTCAATTTCAACTTCAATTTCAACTTCAATTTTAACATCAATTTCAACTTCAATTTCAACTTCAATTTCAACTTCAATTTCAACTTAATTTTAACTTCAATTTTAACTTCAATTTCAACTTCAATTTCAACTTAAATTTCAAATTAAATTTTAACTTCAATTTCAACTTAAATTTCAACTTAAATTTCAACTTCAGTTTCAACTTCAATTTCAACTTCAATTTCAACTTCAACTTCAATTTCAACTTCAATTTCAATTTCAATTTCAACTTCAATTTCAACTTCAATTTCAACTTCAATTTCAACTTCAATTTCAACTCCAATTTCAACTTCAATTTCAACTTCAATTTCAACTTCAATTTCAACTTCAATTTCAAATTCAATTTCAACTTCAATTTTAACTTCAATTTCAACTTAAATTTCAACTTAAATTTCAACTTCAATTTCAACTTCAATTTTAACTTCAATTTCAACTTCAATTTCAACTTAAATTTCAACTTCAGTTTCAACTTCAATTTCAACTTCAATTTCAAGTTCAACTTCAATTTCAACTTCAATTTCAATTTCAATTTCAACTTCAATTTCAACTTCAATTTCAACTTCAATTTCAACTTCAATTTCAACTCCAATTTCAACTTCAATTTCAACTTCAATTTCAACTTCAATTTCAACTTCAAATTCAACTTCAATTTCAACTTCAATTTCAACTTCAATTTCAACTCCAATTTCAACTTCAATTTCAACTTCAATTTCAAATTCAATTTCAACTTCAATTTTAACTTCAATTTCAACTTAAATTTCAACTTAAATTTCAACTTCAGTTTCAACTTCAATTTCAACTTCAATTTCAAGTTCAACTTCAATTTCAACTTCAATTTCAATTTCAATTTCAACTTCAATTTCAACTTCAATTTCAACTTCAATTTCAACTTCAATTTCAACTCCAATTTCAACTTCAATTTCAACTTCAATTTCAACTTCAATTTCAACTTCAAATTCAACTTCAATTTCAACTTCAATTTCAACTTCAATTTCAACTCCAATTTCAACTTCAATTTCAACTTCAATTTCAACTTCAATTTCAACTTCAATTTCAAATTCAATTTCAACTTCAATTTCAACTTCAATTTCAAATTCAATTTCAACTTCAATTTCAAATTTAATTTCAACTTCAGTTTTAATTTCAATTTCAACTTCAATTTCAACTTCAATTTCAACTTCAATTTCAACTTCAATTTCGACTTCAATTTTAATTTCAATTTCAACTTCAATTTCAACTTCAATTTCAACTTCAATTTCAACTTCAATTTCAACTTCAATTTCAACTTCAATTTCAACTTCAATTTTAACATCAATTTCAACTTCAATTTCAACTTCAATTTCAACTTCAATTTCAACTTAATTTTAACTTCAATTTTAACTTCAATTTTAACTTCAATTTCAACTTCAATTTCAACTTAAATTTCAAATTAAATTTTAACTTCAATTTCAACTTAAATTTCAACTTAAATTTCAACTTCAGTTTCAACTTCAATTTCAACTTCAATTTCAACTTCAACTTCAATTTCAACTTCAATTTCAATTTCAATTTCAACTTCAATTTCAACTTCAATTTTAACTTCAATTTCAACTTCAATTTCAACTCCAATTTCAACTTCAATTTCAACTTCAATTTCAACTTCAATTTCAACTTCAATTTCAAATTCAATTTCAACTTCAATTTTAACTTCAATTTCAACTTAAATTTCAACTTAAATTTCAACTTCAATTTCAACTTCAATTTTAACTTCAATTTCAACTTCAATTTCAAATTTAATTTCAACTTCAGTTTTAATTTCAATTTCAACTTCAATTTCAACTTCAATTTCAACTTCAATTTCTACTTCAATTTCAACTTCAATTTTAACTTCAATTTCAACTTCAATTTCAACTTCAATTTCAACTTCAATTTCAACTTCAATTTTAACATCAATTTCAACTTCAATTTCAACTTCAATTTCAACTTCAATTTCAACTTCAATTTCAACTTCAATTTCAACTTAATTTCAACTTCAATTTTAACTTCAATTTCAACTTCAATTTCAACTTCAATTTCAACTTAATTTTAACTTCAATTTTAACTTCAATTTCAACTTCAATTTCAACTTAAATTTCAACTTCAGTTTCAACTTCAATTTCAACTTCAATTTCAAGTTCAACTTCAATTTCAACTTCAATTTCAATTTCAATTTCAACTTCAATTTCAACTTCAATTTCAACTTCAAATTCAACTTCAATTTCAACTCCAATTTCAACTTCAATTTCAACTTCAATTTCAACTTCAATTTCAACTTCAAATTCAACTTCAATTTCAATTTCAATTTCAACTTCAATTTCAACTTCAATTTCAACTTCAATTTCAACTTCAATTTCAACTTAAATTTCAACTTCAGTTTCAACTTCAATTTCAACTTCAATTTCAAGTTCAACTTCAATTTCAACTTCAATTTCAAGTTCAACTTCAATTTCAACTTCAATTTCAATTTCAATTTCAACTTCAATTTCAACTTCAATTTCAACTTCAATTTCAACTTCAATTTCAACTCCAATTTCAACTTCAATTTCAACTTCAATTTCGACTTCAATTTTAATTTCAATTTCAACTTCAATTTCAACTTCAATTTCAACTTCAATTTCAACTTCAATTTCAACTTCAATTTCAACTTCAATTTCAACTTCAATTTCAACTTCAATTTTAACATCAATTTCAACTTCAATTTCAACTTCAATTTCAACTTCAATTTCAACTTAATTTTAACTTCAATTTTAACTTCAATTTCAACTTAAATTTCAACTTAAATTTCAAATTAAATTTTAACTTCAATTTCAACTTAAATTTCAACTTAAATTTCAACTTCAGTTTCAACTTCAATTTCAACTTCAATTTCAACTTCAACTTCAATTTCAACTTCAATTTCAATTTCAATTTCAACTTCAATTTCAACTTCAATTTCAACTTCAATTTCAACTTCAATTTCAACTTCAATTTCAACTCCAATTTCAACTTCAATTTCAACTTCAATTTCAACTTCAATTTCAACTTCAATTTCAAATTCAATTTCAACTTCAATTTTAACTTCAATTTCAACTTAAATTTCAACTTAAATTTCAACTTCAATTTCAAATTCAATTTCAACTTCAATTTTAACTTCAATTTCAACTTCAATTTCAAATTTAATTTCAACTTCAGTTTTAATTTCAATTTCAACTTCAATTTCAACTTCAATTTCAACTTCAATTTCAACTTCAATTTCTACTTCAATTTCAACTTCAATTTTAACTTCAATTTCAACTTCAATTTCAACTTCAATTTCAACTTCAATTTCAACTTCAATTTTAACATCAATTTCAACTTCAATTTCAACTTCAATTTCAACTTCAATTTCAACTTCAATTTCAACTTAATTTTAACTTCAATTTTAACTTCAATTTCAACTTCAATTTCAACTTCAATTTCAACTTAATTTTAACTTCAATTTTAACTTCAATTTCAACTTCAATTTCAACTTAAATTTCAACTTCAGTTTCAACTTCAATTTCAACTTCAATTTCAAGTTCAACTTCAATTTCAACTTCAATTTCAATTTCAATTTCAACTTCAATTTCAACTTCAATTTCAACTTCAATTTCAACTTCAATTTCAACTTCAATTTCAACTCCAATTTCAACTTCAATTTCAACTTCAATTTCAACTTCAATTTCAACTTCAAATTCAACTTCAATTTCAACTTCAATTTCAACTTCAATTTCAACTCCAATTTCAACTTCAATTTCAACTTCAATTTCAACTTCAATTTCAACTTCAATTTCAAATTCAATTTCAACTTCAATTTCAACTTCAATTTTAACTTCAATTTCAACTTCAATTTCAAATTTAATTTCAACTTCAGTTTTAATTTCAATTTCAACTTCAATTTCAACTTCAATTTCAACTTCAATTTCGACTTCAATTTTAATTTCAATTTCAACTTCAATTTCAACTTCAATTTCAACTTCAATTTCAACTTCAATTTCAACTTCAATTTCAACTTCAATTTCAACTTCAATTTCAACTTCAATTTCAACTTCAATTTTAACATCAATTTCAACTTCAATTTCAACTTCAATTTCAACTTCAATTTCAACTTAATTTTAACTTCAATTTTAACTTCAATTTTAACTTCAATTTCAACTTCAATTTCAACTTAAATTTCAAATTAAATTTTAACTTCAATTTCAACTTAAATTTCAACTTAAATTTCAACTTCAGTTTCAACTTCAATTTCAACTTCAATTTCAACTTCAACTTCAATTTCAACTTCAATTTCAATTTCAATTTCAACTTCAATTTCAACTTCAATTTTAACTTCAATTTCAACTTCAATTTCAACTCCAATTTCAACTTCAATTTCAACTTCAATTTCAACTTCAATTTCAACTTCAATTTCAAATTCAATTTCAACTTCAATTTTAACTTCAATTTCAACTTAAATTTCAACTTAAATTTCAACTTCAATTTCAACTTCAATTTTAACTTCAATTTCAACTTCAATTTCAAATTTAATTTCAACTTCAGTTTTAATTTCAATTTCAACTTCAATTTCAACTTCAATTTCAACTTCAATTTCTACTTCAATTTCAACTTCAATTTTAACTTCAATTTCAACTTCAATTTCAACTTCAATTTCAACTTCAATTTTAACATCAATTTCAACTTCAATTTCAACTTCAATTTCAAATTCAATTTCAACTTCAATTTCAACTTCAATTTCAACTTAATTTTAACTTCAATTTTAACTTCAATTTCAACTTCAATTTCAACTTCAATTTCAACTTAATTTTAACTTCAATTTTAACTTCAATTTCAACTTAAATTTCAACTTAAATTTCAACTTCAGTTTCAACTTCAATTTCAACTTCAATTTCAAGTTCAACTTCAATTTCAACTTCAATTTCAATTTCAATTTCAACTTCAATTTCAACTTCAATTTCAACTTCAATTTCAACTTCAATTTCAACTCCAATTTCAACTTCAATTTCAACTTCAATTTCAACTTCAATTTCAACTTCAAATTCAATTTCAATTTCAATTTCAATTTCAACTTCAATTTCAACTTCAATTTCAACTTCAATTTCAACTTCAATTTCAACTTCAATTTCAACTTCAATTTTAACATCAATTTCAACTTCAATTTCAACTTCAATTTCAACTTCAATTTCAACTTCAATTTCAACTTCAATTTCAACTTAATTTTAACTTCAATTTCAACTTCAATTTCAACTTCAATTTCAACTTCAATTTCAACTTAAATTTCAACTTAAATTTCAACTTCAGTTTCAACTTCAATTTCAACTTCAATTTCAAGTTCAACTTCAATTTCAACTTCAATTTCAATTTCAATTTCAACTTCAATTTCAACTTCAATTTCAACTTCAATTTCAACTTCAATTTCAACTTCAACTTCAACTTCAATTTCAACTCCAATATCAACTTCAATTTCAACTTCAATTTCAACTTCAATTTCAACTTCAATTTCAACTTAAATTTCAACTTCAGTTTCAACTTCAATTTCAACTCCAATTTCAACTTCAATTTCAACTTCAATTTCAACTTCAGTTTCAACTTCAATTTCAACTTCAATTTCAAGTTCAACTTCAATTTCAACTTCAATTTCAATTTCAATTTCAACTTCAATTTCAACTTCAATTTCAACTTCAATTTCAACTTCAATTTCAACTCCAATTTCAACTTCAATTTCAACTTCAATTTCAACTTCAATTTTAATTTCAATTTCAACTTCAATTTCAACTTCAATTTCAACTTCAATTTCAACTTCAATTTCAACTTCAATTTCAACTTCAATTTCAACTTCAATTTCAACTTCAATTTCAACTTCAATTTCAACTTCAATTTCAACTTCAATTTTAACATCAATTTCAACTTCAATTTCAACTTCAATTTCAACTTCAATTTCAACTTAATTTTAACTTCAATTTTAACTTCAATTTCAACTTAAATTTCAACTTAAATTTCAAATTAAATTTTAACTTCAATTTCAACTTAAATTTCAACTTAAATTTCAACTTCAGTTTCAACTTCAATTTCAACTTCAATTTCAACTTCAACTTCAATTTCAACTTCAATTTCAATTTCAATTTCAACTTCAATTTCAACTTAAATTTCAAATTAAATTTTAACTTCAATTTCAACTTAAATTTCAACTTAAATTTCAACTTCAGTTTCAACTTCAATTTCAATTTCAATTTCAACTTCAATTTCAACTTCAATTTCAACTTCAATTTCAACTTCAATTTCAACTTCAATTTCAACTTCAGTTTTAACATCAATTTCAACTTCAATTTCAACTTCAATTTCAACTTCAATTTTAACATCAATTTCAACTTCAATTTCAACTTCAATTTCAACTTCAATTTCAACTTCAATTTCAACTTCAATTTCAACTTAATTTTAACTTCAATTTCAACTTCAATTTCAACTTCAATTTCAACTTCAATTTCAACTTAAATTTCAACTTAAATTTCAACTTCAGTTTCAACTTCAATTTCAACTTCAATTTCAAGTTCAACTTCAATTTCAACTTCAATTTCAATTTCAATTTCAACTTCAATTTCAACTTCAATTTCAACTTCAATTTCAACTTCAATTTCAACTTCAACTTCAACTTCAATTTCAACTCCAATATCAACTTCAATTGCAACTTCAATTTCAACTTCAATTTCAACTTCAATTTCAACTTCAATTTCTACTTCAATTTCAACTTCAATTTTAACTTCAATTTCAACTTCAATTTCAACTTCAATTTCAACTTCAATTTCAACTTCAATTTTAACATCAATTTCAACTTCAATTTCAACTTCAATTTCAACTTCAATTTCAACTTCAATTTCAACTTAATTTTAACTTCAATTTTAACTTCAATTTCAACTTCAATTTCAACTTCAATTTCAACTTAATTTTAACTTCAATTTTAACTTCAATTTCAACTTCAATTTCAACTTAAATTTCAACTTCAGTTTCAACTTCAATTTCAACTTCAATTTCAAGTTCAACTTCAATTTCAACTTCAATTTCAATTTCAATTTCAACTTCAATTTCAACTTCAATTTCAACTTCAATTTCAACTTCAATTTCAACTCCAATTTCAACTTCAATTTCAACTTCAATTTCAACTTCAATTTCAACTTCAAATTCAACTTCAATTTCAACTTCAATTTCAACTTCAATTTCAACTCCAATTTCAACTTCAATTTCAACTTCAATTTCAACTTCAATTTCAACTTCAATTTCAAATTCAATTTCAACTTCAATTTCAACTTCAATTTTAACTTCAATTTCAACTTCAATTTCAAATTTAATTTCAACTTCAGTTTTAATTTCAATTTCAACTTCAATTTCAACTTCAATTTCAACTTCAATTTCGACTTCAATTTTAATTTCAATTTCAACTTCAATTTCAACTTCAATTTCAACTTCAATTTCAACTTCAATTTCAACTTCAATTTCAACTTCAATTTCAACTTCAATTTCAACTTCAATTTCAACTTCAATTTCAACTTCAATTTTAACATCAATTTCAACTTCAATTTCAACTTCAATTTCAACTTCAATTTCAACTTAATTTTAACTTCAATTTTAACTTCAATTTTAACTTCAATTTCAACTTCAATTTCAACTTAAATTTCAAATTAAATTTTAACTTCAATTTCAACTTAAATTTCAACTTAAATTTCAACTTCAGTTTCAACTTCAATTTCAACTTCAATTTCAACTTCAACTTCAATTTCAACTTCAATTTCAATTTCAATTTCAACTTCAATTTCAACTTCAATTTTAACTTCAATTTCAACTTCAATTTCAACTCCAATTTCAACTTCAATTTCAACTTCAATTTCAACTTCAATTTCAACTTCAATTTCAAATTCAATTTCAACTTCAATTTTAACTTCAATTTCAACTTAAATTTCAACTTAAATTTCAACTTCAATTTCAACTTCAATTTTAACTTCAATTTCAACTTCAATTTCAAATTTAATTTCAACTTCAGTTTTAATTTCAATTTCAACTTCAATTTCAACTTCAATTTCAACTTCAATTTCTACTTCAATTTCAACTTCAATTTTAACTTCAATTTCAACTTCAATTTCAACTTCAATTTCAACTTCAATTTCAACTTCAATTTTAACATCAATTTCAACTTCAATTTCAACTTCAATTTCAACTTCAATTTCAACTTCAATTTCAACTTCAATTTCAACTTAATTTTAACTTCAATTTTAACTTCAATTTCAACTTCAATTTCAACTTCAATTTCAACTTAATTTTAACTTCAATTTTAACTTCAATTTCAACTTCAATTTCAACTTAAATTTCAACTTCAGTTTCAACTTCAATTTCAACTTCAATTTCAAGTTCAACTTCAATTTCAACTTCAATTTCAATTTCAATTTCAACTTCAATTTCAACTTCAATTTCAACTTCAATTTCAACTTCAATTTCAACTCCAATTTCAACTTCAATTTCAACTTCAATTTCAACTTCAATTTCAACTTCAAATTCAACTTCAATTTCAATTTCAATTTCAACTTCAATTTCAACTTCAATTTCAACTTCAATTTCAACTTCAATTTCAACTTCAATTTCAACTTCAATTTTAACATCAATTTCAACTTCAATTTCAACTTCAATTTCAACTTCAATTTCAACTTCAATTTCAACTTCAATTTCAACTTAATTTTAACTTCAATTTCAACTTCAATTTCAACTTCAATTTCAACTTCAATTTCAACTTAAATTTCAACTTCAATTTCAACTTCAGTTTCAACTTCAATTTCAACTTCAATTTCAAGTTCAACTTCAATTTCAACTTCAATTTCAGTTTCAACTTCAATTTCAAGTTCAACTTCAATTTCAACTTCAATTTCAATTTCAATTTCAACTTCAATTTCAACTTCAATATCAACTTCAATTTCAACTTCAATTTCAACTTCAATTTCAACTTCAATTTCAACTTCAATTTCAACTTAAATTTCAACTTCAGTTTCAACTTCAATTTCAACTTCAATTTCAATTTCAATTTCAAGTTCAACTTCAATTTCAACTTCAATTTCAATTTCAATTTCAACTTCAATTTCAACTTCAATTTCAACTTCAATTTCAACTTCAATTTCAACTCCAATTTCAACTTCAATTTCAACTTCAATTTCAACTTCAATTTCAATTTCAACTTCAATTTCAACTTCAATTTCAACTTCAATTTCAACTTCAATTTCAACTTCAATTTCAACTTCAATTTCAACTTCAATTTCAACTTCAATTTCAACTTCAATTTCAACTTCAATTTTAACATCAATTTCAACTTCAATTTCAACTTCAATTTCAACTTCAATTTCAACTTCAATTTCAACTTCAATTTCAATTTCAATTTCAAGTTCAACTTCAATTTCAACTTCAATTTCAATTTCAATTTCAACTTCAATTTCAACTTCAATTTCAACTTCAATTTCAACTTCAATTTCAACTTCAATTTCAACTTCAATTTCAACTTCAATTTCAACTTCAATTTCAACTTCAATTTCAACTTCAATTTCAACTTCAATTTTAACATCAATTTCAACTTCAATTTCAACTTCAATTTCAACTTCAATTTCAACTTCAATTTCAACTTCAATTTCAACTTCAATTTCAACTTAATTTTAACTTCAATTTCAACTTCAATTTCAACTTCAATTTCAACTTCAATTTCAACTTAAATTTCAACTTCAATTTCAACTTCAGTTTCAACTTCAATTTCAACTTCAATTTCAAGTTCAACTTCAATTTCAACTTCAATTTCAGTTTCAACTTCAATTTCAAGTTCAACTTCAATTTCAACTTCAATTTCAATTTCAATTTCAACTTCAATTTCAACTTCAATATCAACTTCAATTTCAACTTCAATTTCAACTTCAATTTCAACTTCAATTTCAACTTCAATTTCAACTTAAATTTCAACTTCAGTTTCAACTTCAATTTCAACTTCAATTTCAATTTCAATTTCAAGTTCAACTTCAATTTCAACTTCAATTTCAATTTCAATTTCAACTTCAATTTCAACTTCAATTTCAACTTCAATTTCAACTTCAATTTCAACTCCAATTTCAACTTCAATTTCAACTTCAATTTCAACTTCAATTTCAATTTCAACTTCAATTTCAACTTCAATTTCAACTTCAATTTCAACTTCAATTTCAACTTCAATTTCAACTTCAATTTCAACTTCAATTTCAACTTCAATTTCAACTTCAATTTCAACTTCAATTTTAACATCAATTTCAACTTCAATTTCAACTTCAATTTCAACTTCAATTTCAACTTCAATTTCAACTTCAATTTCAATTTCAATTTCAAGTTCAACTTCAATTTCAACTTCAATTTCAATTTCAATTTCAACTTCAATTTCAACTTCAATTTCAACTTCAATTTCAACTTCAATTTCAACTTCAATTTCAACTTCAATTTCAACTTCAATTTCAACTTCAATTTCAACTTCAATTTCAACTTCAATTTCAACTTCAATTTCAACTTCAATTTTAACATCAATTTCAACTTCAATTTCAACTTCAATTTCAACTTCAATTTCAACTTCAATTTCAACTTAATTTTAACTTCAATTTTAACTTCAATTTCAACTTAAATTTCAACTTAAATTTCAAATTAAATTTTAACTTCAATTTCAACTTAAATTTCAAATTTAATTTCAACTTCAGTTTTAATTTCAATTTCAACTTCAATTTCAACTTCAATTTCAACTTCAATTTCTACTTCAATTTCAACTTCAATTTTAACTTCAATTTCAACTTCAATTTCAACTTCAATTTCAACTTCAATTTCAACTTCAATTTTAACATCAATTTCAACTTCAATTTCAACTTCAATTTCAACTTCAATTTCAACTTCAATTTCAACTTCAATTTCAACTTAATTTTAACTTCAATTTTAACTTCAATTTCAACTTCAATTTCAACTTCAATTTCAACTTAATTTTAACTTCAATTTTAACTTCAATTTCAACTTCAATTTCAACTTAAATTTCAACTTCAGTTTCAACTTCAATTTCAACTTCAATTTCAAGTTCAACTTTAATTTCAACTTCAATTTCAATTTCAATTTCAACTTCAATTTCAACTTCAATTTCAACTTCAATTTCAACTTCAATTTCAACTCCAATTTCAATTTCAATTTCAACTTCAATTTCAACTTCAATTTCAACTTCAATTTCAACTTCAATTTCAACTTCAATTTTAACATCAATTTCAACTTCAATTTCAACTTCAACTTCAACTTCAATTTCAACTAAAATATCAACTTCAATTTCAACTTCAATTTCAACTTCAATTTCAACTTCAATTTCAACTTCAATTTCTACTTCAATTTCAACTTCAATTTTAACTTCAATTTCAACTTCAATTTCAACTTCAATTTCAACTTCAATTTCAACTTCAATTTTAACATCAATTTCAACTTCAATTTCAACTTCAATTTCAACTTCAATTTCAACTTCAATTTCAACTTAATTTTAACTTCAATTTTAACTTCAATTTCAACTTCAATTTCAACTTCAATTTCAACTTAATTTTAACTTCAATTTTAACTTCAATTTCAACTTCAATTTCAACTTAAATTTCAACTTCAGTTTCAACTTCAATTTCAACTTCAATTTCAAGTTCAACTTCAATTTCAACTTCAATTTCAATTTCAATTTCAACTTCAATTTCAACTTCAATTTCAACTTCAATTTCAACTTCAATTTCAACTCCAATTTCAACTTCAATTTCAACTTCAATTTCAACTTCAATTTCAACTTCAAATTCAACTTCAATTTCAACTTCAATTTCAACTTCAATTTCAACTCCAATTTCAACTTCAATTTCAACTTCAATTTCAACTTCAATTTCAACTTCAATTTCAAATTCAATTTCAACTTCAATTTCAACTTCAATTTTAACTTCAATTTCAACTTCAATTTCAAATTTAATTTCAACTTCAGTTTTAATTTCAATTTCAACTTCAATTTCAACTTCAATTTCAACTTCAATTTCGACTTCAATTTTAATTTCAATTTCAACTTCAATTTCAACTTCAATTTCAACTTCAATTTCAACTTCAATTTCAACTTCAATTTCAACTTCAATTTCAACTTCAATTTCAACTTCAATTTCAACTTCAATTTTAACATCAATTTCAACTTCAATTTCAACTTCAATTTCAACTTCAATTTCAACTTAATTTTAACTTCAATTTTAACTTCAATTTTAACTTCAATTTCAACTTCAATTTCAACTTAAATTTCAAATTAAATTTTAACTTCAATTTCAACTTAAATTTCAACTTAAATTTCAACTTCAGTTTCAACTTCAATTTCAACTTCAATTTCAACTTCAACTTCAATTTCAACTTCAATTTCAATTTCAATTTCAACTTCAATTTCAACTTCAATTTTAACTTCAATTTCAACTTCAATTTCAACTCCAATTTCAACTTCAATTTCAACTTCAATTTCAACTTCAATTTCAACTTCAATTTCAAATTCAATTTCAACTTCAATTTTAACTTCAATTTCAACTTAAATTTCAACTTAAATTTCAACTTCAATTTCAACTTCAATTTTAACTTCAATTTCAACTTCAATTTCAAATTTAATTTCAACTTCAGTTTTAATTTCAATTTCAACTTCAATTTCAACTTCAATTTCAACTTCAATTTCTACTTCAATTTCAACTTCAATTTTAACTTCAATTTCAACTTCAATTTCAACTTCAATTTCAACTTCAATTTCAACTTCAATTTTAACATCAATTTCAACTTCAATTTCAACTTCAATTTCAACTTCAATTTCAACTTCAATTTCAACTTCAATTTCAACTTAATTTTAACTTCAATTTTAACTTCAATTTCAACTTCAATTTCAACTTCAATTTCAACTTAATTTTAACTTCAATTTTAACTTCAATTTCAACTTCAATTTCAACTTAAATTTCAACTTCAGTTTCAACTTCAATTTCAACTTCAATTTCAAGTTCAACTTCAATTTCAACTTCAATTTCAATTTCAATTTCAACTTCAATTTCAACTTCAATTTCAACTTCAATTTCAACTTCAATTTCAACTCCAATTTCAACTTCAATTTCAACTTCAATTTCAACTTCAATTTCAACTTCAAATTCAACTTCAATTTCAATTTCAATTTCAACTTCAATTTCAACTTCAATTTCAACTTCAATTTCAACTTCAATTTCAACTTCAATTTCAACTTCAATTTTAACATCAATTTCAACTTCAATTTCAACTTCAATTTCAACTTCAATTTCAACTTCAATTTCAACTTCAATTTCAACTTAATTTTAACTTCAATTTCAACTTCAATTTCAACTTCAATTTCAACTTCAATTTCAACTTCAATTTCAACTTAAATTTCAACTTCAATTTCAACTTCAGTTTCAACTTCAATTTCAACTTCAATTTCAAGTTCAACTTCAATTTCAACTTCAATTTCAGTTTCAACTTCAATTTCAAGTTCAACTTCAATTTCAACTTCAATTTCAATTTCAATTTCAACTTCAATTTCAACTTCAATATCAACTTCAATTTCAACTTCAATTTCAACTTCAATTTCAACTTCAATTTCAACTTCAATTTCAACTTAAATTTCAACTTCAGTTTCAACTTCAATTTCAACTTCAATTTCAATTTCAATTTCAAGTTCAACTTCAATTTCAACTTCAATTTCAATTTCAATTTCAACTTCAATTTCAACTTCAATTTCAACTTCAATTTCAACTTCAATTTCAACTCCAATTTCAACTTCAATTTCAACTTCAATTTCAACTTCAATTTCAATTTCAACTTCAATTTCAACTTCAATTTCAACTTCAATTTCAACTTCAATTTCAACTTCAATTTCAACTTCAATTTCAACTTCAATTTCAACTTCAATTTCAACTTCAATTTCAACTTCAATTTTAACATCAATTTCAACTTCAATTTCAACTTCAATTTCAACTTCAATTTCAACTTCAATTTCAACTTCAATTTCAATTTCAATTTCAAGTTCAACTTCAATTTCAACTTCAATTTCAATTTCAATTTCAACTTCAATTTCAACTTCAATTTCAACTTCAATTTCAACTTCAATTTCAACTTCAATTTCAACTTCAATTTCAACTTCAATTTCAACTTCAATTTCAACTTCAATTTCAACTTCAATTTCAACTTCAATTTCAACTTCAATTTCAACTTCAATTTTAACATCAATTTCAACTTCAATTTCAACTTCAATTTCAACTTCAATTTCAACTTCAATTTCAACTTAATTTTAACTTCAATTTTAACTTCAATTTCAACTTAAATTTCAACTTAAATTTCAAATTAAATTTTAACTTCAATTTCAACTTAAATTTCAAATTTAATTTCAACTTCAGTTTTAATTTCAATTTCAACTTCAATTTCAACTTCAATTTCAACTTCAATTTCTACTTCAATTTCAACTTCAATTTTAACTTCAATTTCAACTTCAATTTCAACTTCAATTTCAACTTCAATTTCAACTTCAATTTTAACATCAATTTCAACTTCAATTTCAACTTCAATTTCAACTTCAATTTCAACTTCAATTTCAACTTCAATTTCAACTTAATTTTAACTTCAATTTTAACTTCAATTTCAACTTCAATTTCAACTTCAATTTCAACTTAATTTTAACTTCAATTTTAACTTCAATTTCAACTTCAATTTCAACTTAAATTTCAACTTCAGTTTCAACTTCAATTTCAACTTCAATTTCAAGTTCAACTTTAATTTCAACTTCAATTTCAATTTCAATTTCAACTTCAATTTCAACTTCAATTTCAACTTCAATTTCAACTTCAATTTCAACTCCAATTTCAATTTCAATTTCAACTTCAATTTCAACTTCAATTTCAACTTCAATTTCAACTTCAATTTCAACTTCAATTTTAACATCAATTTCAACTTCAATTTCAACTTCAATTTCAACTTCAATTTCAACTTCAATTTCAACTTCAATTTCAACTTAATTTTAACTTCAATTTTAACTTCAATTTCAACTTCAATTTCAACTTCTATTTCAACTTCAATTTCAACTTAATTTTAACTTCAATTTTAACTTCAATTTCAACTTCAATTTCAACTTAAATTTCAACTTCAGTTTCAACTTCAATTTCAACTTCAATTTCAAGTTCAACTTTAATTTCAACTTCAATTTCAATTTCAATTTCAACTTCAATTTCAACTTCAATTTCAACTTCAATTTCAACTTCAATTTCAACTCCAATTTCAATTTCAATTTCAACTTCAATTTCAACTTCAATTTCAACTTCAAATTCAACTTCAATTTCAATTTCAATTTCAACTTCAATTTCAACTTCAATTTCAACTTCAATTTCAACTTCAATTTCAACTTCAATTTCAACTTCAATTTTAACATCAATTTCAACTTCAATTTCAACTTCAATTTCAAC